>JASIRB010000251.1:0-24995 GCA_030323885.1 Branchipolynoe longqiensis | reverse complement strand
AATGTTTTCCAACTGTTTCGCCATCAATTCTAGGTAATATAATTGATAACGCACACCTCGCCGCATTAATCGATCCAAAGGAAAGTCCTTCATCCTCTAGAGAACGAAGAAACCGAGCTACTTGTGAAATCTTTGGATTTGTTGGCTTAACTTTCATTAACAAACAATGTACACCCCATTTCTTTAAATAGGTTGTATACATTTTGACAGTTCCTGGCCTCCAGGCATCCGATACTATCCTATCCTCAGTAATTCTGTCCAATCCAAATTGCTGTAGCTGCTTCCTTAGAAAAGGAATGCCAATAGGGGCGTCGTTGACACGTCGCCGTGAACCACTAGCGGTCCGTGGTGCGTCAGATTCCCGAGTTTTCTTGGGAATCGTATATGTTCTTTCGCCAGTTGTGAAACTGCCGGCAGCCAAGGTTGCGTGTCCCAATCGGGCACCACCAGTATCGCATGTGTCCCTTCCAAGCCGATTTTTCTCACTACTCGGCTGATAATGCTAAATGGTGGGAAAATATAAAAATAATTATTTTCCCAGGTAATAGCAAACGCATCTACTTTCCAAGCATCTGGTTCAGGATGCCAAGAAACATAACAGGGTAACTTGTTATTATTTCGTGATGCAAACAAGTCAACTTCAGGTGTACCCCATTTTTCACAAACGAAGTTAAACAAAGGTGTAGAGAGAGACCACTCTAAATGGTCATGGAATTTTCTACTTTTATAATCTGCAAGTGTATTTTGTGACCCTGGAATATGCGCTACAGTCAGCCAGACTTGTTGAGCCTGTGCCCAGTTCCAAATCAGTTTAGATAACTGATTGCAAGACTTTGATTTGGTTCCACCCATGTTACGAATATATGCCATGGCAGTAGTATTATCAGTTAGTATTCTAACCTGTGATTTATTTATCTTTACTAAACTACGTAAGCCCAGATAAATAGCACGCAATTCTAGTGCATTAATATAGTCTGATTTTTCATCATCAAGCCATCTACCTCCTGTTGTGACCCCATCTCGATGAGCTCCCCAACCTTCTAACGAAGCATCAGTAGTAATTACTGTATTAGGTTCCGCCATGCGGATTGGATTTGGTGAACTTGCTATATGTTGCATCCACCATCCAATATCCTGTAACCCTTCTTGCGAAATAAACATCTTTTGCTCAAAATTGCCTTTAGTTCGTGCTAACGCTAAATTTTTATCTATTTCTAGCGACTTAATATGGGCCTTCCCATATAACACAGCAGGTGCATATGATGTCATTATGCCAATAAGAACAGCTACCTGTCTAATTTTAGGCTTTGATAACTTAATAAGCTGAGTCGCTGTAGTCATAAACTTAATTAGTTTTTGTTCTGTTATCGACACTGTAAGGGACTGTGTATCCAGAATAAACCCTAAACATTTGAGTTGTTTTGTTGGTTTAAACACTGACTTTTGTCGATGTACATAAAACCCCAATTTATGGAGTAATGCACATAAATCCAAAACTGCATTCACACAACCAATTTGTGTTGATGCTATAATAAAAGAATCATCTATGTATGGAAACATTATATGACCCTTCCTCGCCATTACCGAGAAAACAGGTTTAAGCAATTTAGTAAATAAACGAGGCGCACAAGCTAAGCCATTCGGCATGCAGGTAAACTCATAGAGTTGGTTATCCCAAATAAATCGAAGAAATTTTCGGTATTGTTCCATTATGGGAAGCGTATAATATGCATCTTGTAAATCAACACTAGCCATCCACGCATCTGGTGTAATCAGATCTCGTGCCGTATCTAGAGAGAACATTTTAAAATGTCGATATTCCACCCTTTTATTAAGGATTGTTAAATCCAGGATCATTCGAACATCACCATTAGGCTTCGGTCTCGAGAAAATGTTTGAAATAAACTGTCCTGAACAGTGTGTCACTTTTTGTATAATTCCTTTCTCAAAGAATTTATGTACCTGTTTAGTTAGTGCCTCTCGTTCAACTGGTTGAATGTTATATGGAAAAGGTATTATACTTTGTACAGGAATTTGTGTGAAGGGAATGTGAACACCCCTAACTATTTTTAAAATTTCTTGGTCACTAGTAATTTTGTGCCACTCAGAAATATGATTACTAATATTACCAGCCACAAAGTTGCTTACAGTTTGTGTGTTTTTAGAGGCTGCAGGGACTTGTAAAGTTTGTGTTTGGACCTCTACTTGGACCCGCCCCTGGGGAAAGGTCTCGACGAGTTGAACCCTCGGCCTATTGGCCGTGCGGTGTTGTCGGTCCAGCCTGGGCGAGCGCCCCGGCCCCGAAACCCTTGACCGAAGTTTGAACTCGGTCTGGTTCCTCTGGTGAACCGTCGTGGACGAAAATCCCCTCGTGACTTTTTGAAAGGAGGAGCTTCCTGTTTCTTCTTGCCATCCATGTTTTTGCCACTCTTGGCTGCAGTCTCTACCTCTTTATAGAGGTATTGTAGTTGACCGCCAAACATCTTGGTGTTATCTAAGGGTTTCCCTTTAATCGGCTCTGGAGCGAGATAAAGCGTAAACTCCTTCCCCTCATTATCGGTAATCTTCTTAGAGCGAGCCACTTCCTTGCCAGCATCTGTGCAAACTGACTTGAAGACATTTTCATATCTTCGATACGACAGGTAATTACCTGCCGCCGCTAACACTGCAATGCCTTTGTCCATTGTCTTAGCCAAAGACGAGAACTTATTTTCACTCTGCATCCTATTAGCCACAGGAACAATAGCTGTTAGGGTAGCCAACACTGCCTTATGCACTGTGTGCAACACATCCTCAAACTTCTTACTGTCATCCGTCATATTGACATCCCGATCCATTTCTTTAATGATGGAGTTGGGAACACCCTTTATGCCTGTTAACTCATCTCCTAATTTGGAGATAACCTCCGCCGGTTTAAACGTGCGGAAATGACCATTCACGGTCTCGCGCATAAGCGTAGTGGTTTTAACCCGCTTAGCCTTTGGCTTCTCCACCTTCTTAGCCACTTTAGTACCAATGTCCGCATAGACACCTTCATATATGGTGTCTGAGTCTGATTCCGTAGAAGTAGACTCAGTGGACGAATCAGAAGAAGAATATTTCCTCTTCCTCTTCTTCTTCTTGGACTTAGTCTTCCGCTTTTTGCGAAAACCAGTCTCCGCCCGCTCCTTGGTGAATTCATCACCCGAAGAAATCACCTGTTTCTTCTTCTTCCTCCGTTTAGGAGAAGGAGGAGGAGGAGCCTTAAGCTCCACCGCTGAGTCTGTGTCCAAGAAATCCTCATACGAATCCTCTTGGACACTCGGCCTATGCCGCTTCCGAGACACGGGCGATTTGGAAGTCAAGATGTGGCTTTCCAACAGTGCAAAGCGAGCCTCCCAATCTGGAGGCGCAGGCACATCAGGCACTGCGTCCTCGTCCGGGTCAGAGAGGATATGCGCCCGGGGCTGTGTCGACGGCCCTGCCGACAACACAGGTGAGGAGTCGTACTCCTCGTCCACTCCACTCGGAACACGCCCCTCGGCTGCTGCTGCACCGCGCTTACTCCGCTTCGTGGCCATCAGGAACTGTAACCAAAGATTTTTGGTCAGTCCTGGTATATATATTTGTCACAATTTGGTTGTTTCAAACTCAATTGGACATCTGGTGGTGTTAGAGAACGTGTTTATACCGTTATAACACAGGCGTAATAAGCTAAATTTGTGCGTGGATTGTGGGTCAAGCCCAAATCTTTACGCGGGGTCGGGACCAGTGTATCGGCCCGCCCATCCCTCTGTTCCGCACACTTCTCCCACCTGTGACTACTACGTCAACAAGTTGGAGAAAATGCTACGAAACTCGGAGAAACGCCTGAAAAAATTTTGTCTAGGGGAGTCTATAAAAGAAACCCAGGAGCATCTCCAACATTACCCTCTATTAGAGTACGAGAGAATTTCCACATGAGATAGGGCGAAACCCACATCTCTACCCATAGTCACACGGTGACCCGGGTGTTGACAGAACCGCTAATGACCGGTTTGGTTCCTTCGAGAACCCCACTCGAACGTTTTATCCTTGGTTGTTTATAACCAAATAACTCGTCCAAATTGGACCAACGAAAGTCTAAACTTCCCATATTGATGCTCTAATGCATCATAATTAAGCTAACCACAGTTTTTATTAGACTTACTGCGTATTTGCTTGTATGTAGACTAATTTTGCCGGAGCAACCCAACGACACGTTATCCAGTCGTGAGTTGTATATGCTAATTGCTGGTACCGGACGTGCTTACCTCTCCCTAGCCTGAGGCTAGCCTGAGGCTGTTTACCGAGGTAAAATATATATATATATATAGGTCATTCTTTAAAACTGAGCACCACATATTTGGTTTCAACATTACGATGCTGATAATTTGTTTTCTTTTAATGATTTCAAGTCAAATAATTGGATAGTTGGCGAGGCTAACATGGGTAATTTGCTTAATGAGGCAACAGGGCCATTGAGTTTTCTTGCGCAATCGCACTACAGGATGTCGTCACTTCTCGCCCTACAGCCAAAGCAGCAGGTTCGCTCTCTCTCTTCTCTCCACTACATCAAAATCTAACCAACTACATGTGGTCAGGCACGCATTTCTCTACAAACCTTACGCCAACATGCCACCTCTCAAGAAAAGATGGGGCCCATCAACCTTTAAATTCAACTAAGAATAGCAGCCCACGGAGACCACCAAAAGGAAAGCGAGTTTGTCATGTTACACGAGTGATATTAATGTCTTGCTCAATTTGTATAAGATCTAATTCAAAAAGCGAAATTCATTTTTTTCAACTCTTGACATATGCACAACATGCAAACCTTCATAGGACATTGGATTAGGCTATTATTTGGAAGGTTTTTTGCTGTTATTTGGAAGGTTTTCACGTTTGGTTTCCATGTCACACTTTTGTGCCCAGTTTGAAAGAATGGCCCATATATGCAGAAACTCGTATTCCTCAGATGATGCATCTTTAACAATTTAATCAAATATTTTTATACAAAAATTTAACTCGACAAGTTGCTGGCCCGGGTATGGCTATGCGAATAGGCGTGTGACATACCGCTTGATTTGCTCGGTGATGTTGGGGTCATTCTCATAGTCGTCGCCGGCTTGTTGGCAGCGGGGTGGCACCTTCTCTGCACACCGCTGGTGGAAGCGGTAGCCGCAGGTCTGACACCGGAACCCTTGGAACAGCAGCTTCCGACAGCTATCACAGAAGGCTATAGAGAAAAATGTCTTTCGTGCCTGGAACGAAAAGAACGCGAGCGCTCGGTTATCTTGCGGGTTCCCCACAGAGATAATAATGTTTAAAAAAAATTGTAGTTAAAAAAAATAAAAATGTTAAAAACATTTTTAAACAATTGAAGACAACCAAAAACAGATTTTTTTTGTTTAAAGAAGAAAACAAAAACAGATTAAGAAAATTGCGAGTATACTGTGACGGTTGATGATTGATTAATGATTAATGGTGAATGGTGAATCTACCCCGTGTTGGCAGCGAAGGCTACATTCATAACACAAAGTGAGCAACATTTATTCTGTTGCTTTACTTTTTCTGAAAACTAAGGTGTGTCAGAAGATGACAAAATGTATGTAACAAGACACATGTAACAAGTGGCGACCACTGGTGAAATTGATGATGACAGAAAGAGAAAGAGAGAAAGGGAGGAGTGCCAAGTGATGACCTGCATTAAAATCTAAATATGACGCTTTGGTAGTCAGACTTACATAAGCAGCTGATTAACAGAGTTTTTATATGTAATTTTATATTTTATGTTCCATAGTAATTTTCCTTTTTAAAGTGTCTCGATGGCTGAGAAATTGCCTTAACTCGAAATTTAAGTAATACAAAATTGTGCCAGTTGAGGCAATGATGCTTTGTTGGGTTGGTTTTGTTACTGTTGGTTTGTTGTTGTTATTGTTAAATGAAGGGATTGCCAGTAGAAAGAAACTTGCATTTATCATACAAGTTTTGCTTAATTGGAAATTGGAAAGAAAATCTGATTTGTAGTACCTCTGAAACCTAGTTTTCGGAAACTGCAAAATGCAGAGAAGTGCTTTCACTTCCAATGCAGCGGGGGGAAATCCCACATTACGAGTGACAACATAATAATAAAAATGTTACCCACATATACTCACACATACTCACTCACTGATTCACTCACTGACTCACTCACAGCCCTGATACATCCCCCCCCATGAGTTACAATATATTCTGAATAATGCAATTTAATGGCTAAATTAAGACACAAACCGTCCTTCGGCTATTTACCAGTTGCCATGGAAACAGGAAGCGGGAAACGCACATGTCAAGGATCCCATGTGTTCTCAACTTTCCACATGGGTGATGTTATTCCTATAAATAAGCAGCTTAGGACATCATTATCCCATGCGGAAGTAAAGTGTTATCACCAGACAGTGCAGTATTGTCTCTATTCTTGATCAATAACCTTTAGAAACAGGAATTTAGGGCAAAGCGCTAGTGTTGGGGAACTGCGTGCACAATTTCCGTCATGACGATATTGCACCTAACAATGGACAGCCAACAACCATGAGGGGTACAATTATCCGCATACAGATAGCATTATCCCTTAAAAAAGGGCAGTATAATTCATAAACAATGACAGTATTATCCGTAAAAGGATTAATATTATCCCTACACAAGAGCAATACCATCCTTATACAGGGGCAATATTATCCCCATAGAGGGGCAATATTATCCGCATACAGGGGCAATATTATCCCCATTCAGGGGCGATACCATCCTTATACAGGGCAATATTATCCCTATATATGGGCATTATCCATATATAGGGTCATTATTATCCCTACCCAGGGACAGTATTATCCCTACACAAGGGCATTATCCCTACACAGGAACAGTATTATCCTAATTCATGAAAGCTAGTAAATTATACCCATGACCTGCATACATGCGTTGTATATAGTTATGTGTTAAAGCATCCTATTAACAAAAGTTAAGAGAAAATGTTGGTGTTATAAAGCACATATAGAGGGAATTAGTTGCTTAGGTACAAATCAGGCGTGACTTGCATATTCTCTCCAACACTGCAGGCCACCACCACCCGCCCAATACAGCCAATATGGCTACCAAGTCCATAGGAAATTTATTACTCAAAAGTAAAAGTAAAGCTAGTTTTATTTAACGACGACTCATAGCCTTTTTATCATCGGCTATTGGATGTCAAACATATGGCCATTCTGACACAAACACATTTCTTTGGAGGAAACCCGCTTCCGCCACATAGGCTACTCTTTCCGAGCAGCAAGGGGTCTTGGATATGCACTTTCCCACAGACACGACAGCACATACCAGAACCTTTGATGAACCAGTTGTGGACCACTGGCTGGAACGGAAAATACCCCAAACTGCAAATGGATACACTGAGCAGGATGGATAGGATGACCAACAGCTTCACAGATGGACACACTAACGCCTGAGCTATGTCCCGCTCCCAAATTGATTACTCATTAGTAACCGGTAATTAAACACAACAACAATCAAATAGCTCAGAGGGTCATGGAAAATCCAGACATTAAACTAATATAAAATAATCTTATAGAAACACTGAGATATATTTTTGCCATAGTTGCGTTTTCTGTGTTTGGAAATAAGTTGGGGCTCTAATGCAGTGAACCGGTGTAACAGGAAATTGCAAACCCTGTAAATCGCAAACCCCCACTTGTGATTTCCTAGGAAATCGCAAACACCCATACCATCTATGGGCATGGGTGGGGGGTTGCAATTTCCTAGGAAATCACATATCCCCCCTGGACATCGCAAACCACCCCATGTTTGGCAGTCTTAAATCAAACACATGTGCTTTGTGCAGGTTTGTTTTGCTTTTAAAATTCCCACAATGCAGCGTGACGCTGGAATTACGAATTGGTCTATTGTAAAAATTGTATTTATGTAAGCATGATTAAGCCACATTTATTTTGATACAAGATGGATCCCTCACAAGATGAATTAATTAATTATTTTTAATTTCATGCCTGAAACAGCAAGGGCCATATTCACTGCGATCACTCACAAGAAGGATAGGGGAACAGGTAAATTTTTGTCAAAGATACTAGACTATACCAATAAGAAAAGCCAGTACAACTATCTGTATCATTATCATAGATGACACTGACTTGAATAAAGGCCAGGGGACCAGGCTACCATCTTCAGTGCATGCATGTGTGGTCGGAATTACGAACTGGACTATCGCAAAAATGTTTTCATTAGGATTAATCAATCTTGATCCTCCTTGAATCAATTTTATTCCCCCAGATCTGGTAGAAGTTCAAAATCAAACATACAGCTGCCATGCTTGGGGTGATGAATGCTACAAAGCATGGGGGGTTTGCGATTTCCAAGGGGTGGTTTGTGATTTCCTGCTACACCGGTAGGTGGCATTGTGAATGGGTTAACTTGTTGTTTTTGCTGGAGTTTTACGTACTAGCAATATCTAAGGTCATATCAGGACGGGTACGAAGTTGTGACTGTGCACTCATTGCTACTTTATAGTGCTGCCCACTGGGAAATCAGGCCGCCAGCACCATGACCTGATTTCCCACTCAATCACATTATCCTGATTTTTCTGTCCATAGCATATAAGTTCGAGTACTCGGGCTTGTTTTCAATGCTGGCCAGCTGTCGTGGTGGAGTTATCTTATCCTGATGTTGAGATAACCAGTTCTTTCCCTATCCTTGTAATACCAAGCGCCAGGCTAGGTAGTGACAAGTATCAATTTTGTACGTTATTGGTTTGAGTCAACTGGGAATCGAATTCCTCACCTTCCGCATGGGAAACCTGCGCTCTACCGATTGGGCCACCAGGTCCGGTATTGGGTTAAGTGAGTAGAGTCATTAATCTAATCTTTCCACGAGTTTTGGTAGAAGCTGAGCAGTTACAAATCTACAGAAAGTTGGAAATTCAAATAAAGCATAACATCAAAAAGAAAAGGCAAGAGAAATGATTCAATGGTTCCTTCTATTTTAAATAGACAACTAATTTTGTCAAATGTGTAACTTGTACTTACTTAATCCGGTAGCTCCTGAACTCACCCAATGAAGGAGCGCAAAACCTTTATGGTTGTGCTTATGGTGCTGTCACATTACGACGCTTCTCGCCTACGTGCGTCAACATGTGTGATTTTTTGGCGCTACGTCGGGATACGTCAGGAAGCATTACGCGAGCATTATACGCGCGTTGGTATACGGCGATGTTCGGCGGCACGCGCCGTCGCACGTCGACGCGCAGGTGCCAATGTTATGGCGACGTTAGGGGCGCGTCGAGATACGTTAGACGTGCGTTGGAAGAACTTTGTGTGACGTTGTCCTACATTGACTATTTTTTTCAACGATGGCGAGCGTTCCGTCAGCGCGTCGGTAATGTACCACCGTCGGGAAGCGTTACCCATGCATTAGGCCAACGTCGCGCGTGCTGATAGCACCCTGGCGCCACATGTAACACGTCGATCGGTCGCTAGCAGTGGGCTGGAATAACGTTATGCGAATGCTATGCGCACGCCACACGCATGTGAGGCTCTTTCCCACACGTTGCGCCTACCGATTTTAGTTTTTTTCCCCAGGCGTCAATACACGTTACCACACCGTCGGCCACATGCTGTGCTGACATCTAACTTTTTCCCAGCGTGCCGAAAAGTTTGACGTGTCTCGACGTTAAAAAGTGATTTTGCGCATTGGTGGCACACCAGTGAAATACGTCGTAGTGTGACAGCACCATTAGGTTAGTGAGAAGTGTGGCTGACGAGGGGCTGCCCACGTAATAACTGAATGGATTAATTGCCTAACACTCTTCCCTTTTCTCGCCCCAGGATACTGTTACTACCGTATTCTCACGAGTTAATGCCCATGTGTGAGTTAACGCCTACCCCTCACTTGGCCAATATTTGGTAAACGCCCACCGCTTAAAAACCCATGTGTGGGTAAATCCCCCCCTCCCCACCACTTCAGTGATTTGCAAATTTAAACGTGAATACGGTAAAGTAACCATTCAGTTCAAAACCCAATAACCCACCATGGGGTGGCGCTTCAGTCGATGCGGGAAGTCTTTCACACCTGACATAATCACTAGCAGGCTACAATGGCGACCCGACAAAAACACTTGGTGTATACCAACGTTTACTAATAGTATGGTGACGACAACCACACGTGAGGTGTATATACAGGGTACTATGGTGACCCAACAACTACACTTTTGAGATATGTTGGCGTGGTAAAAATCTAATTCTTCCTTTTACTAAGTCGTCATGGCAATAAAACTGCCAGTTACGTCAGTGATCTATATCAATTCATTTCCTGCCGTTGTTGACGTTGGTAGGGATTCGGCCTATATCAGAACTATATATATCAATCCGGAAGTTTCAAGAAGGTGCATCAGTTGTTAAAGACAACGGCTGTTTGTTTGGTGTTGTTTTACTTCCTAGCAACATTTAAGGTAATATCAGGATGGGTACCGAGTTGTGTCAGTGCACACTCATGGCGACTTTATAGTGTTACCCCACTGGAAGACCAGGCCACCAGCACCATGACCTGATATCCCACTCAGTCACATTATCCTGACACTGAGCAAACCAGTCCTTGTCCTATCCTAATAATGCCGAGCACCAGGCTAGGAAGCAACAAGTATCAATTTTTAAGTCATTGGTTTGACTTGACCAGGGTTCGAACCCACGACCCCACGATCTACCAACACGGGAGACGGACGCTCTAACTCATTCGGCCACCCCGTTTGGTCAAAAAAGACAACAGCAGCCTCCCCACCAATATCAGGGGTGAATGAGTGGGGCTCGACATCCTAGCAACATTTGAGGACATATCAAGACGGGTACTAATTTGCGACATTCCTGACGACTTTATAGTGCTGCCCACCTGAAATAGTATTCCATCAGTTCCATGACTTGATATCCCCTCAGTCACAATATCCGGACAAAAGTAAACCAGTCCTTGCCCTATTTTACCAATGACTAGCACCATATTGGGTAGCAACAAGTGTCTTTTTTCCCTCAATAAAAAAAAGTCTTGAAACAAAATGTATGGCTTGACATGACTAGGATCGAACTTATAACCCGTCATCATGAGAAGAGAACACGGTACCGTTAGGACATCTCGCCCAATGTCTCTGAATTATAGTTGTAATGAAAAGCAACTTTTGTAAAAATATTTTCTTTAATATAATAAAAGCACAATCTGGCAAGTGGTGATGCATGCAGGAGTGGTGGTGGCGCCCTCTAGCCTACTGGATGGGCGACAGGGGTATCTCACGGAACTAACCAGGCGGCAGCAACCAGGGGCGTAGCCAGAAATGTAGCTACACCCCTGGCAGCGCTTCATTGTCATATTACAATATACAATACGTCAAGGCTTATGGATACCAAACCAACCTTAGGTTTTAGCCTGTTCTAACTAGAGCTACCCGTCTCCAACCCATCACCTCACTTTCACTATGTCACGTGACCAGCCACCTCACATGCCAGGAAGCCAGACGAGGCGGAGTAGGAGCAATGACAGAGAGAAGCCTCCTGTGGTGGTGGTGGTAGTGTTCGTAGTAGCAGCTGTACCTAGTAGTAGTACTGGTGTAGCAGGACCGTAAAACCTCCACTATGAGCCGACATCCGGTATCCAATATAGGACGCGCCCCACGTTAAGGCTTTTCGTATAAGCCGCATCAAAGCACATTTAGAATCGGAGTGAATGAAAAGCAAGTAAATGGAAAAACTTTCCGATATAAAATATACTCCGACCATTGGGATTTCTCCTGTAGGCTGGCCACGTTGGGGTGATTTGTTGCATCCAGATAAATAAGCCGCGACTTGCAGTGGAGGTTCTTACGGTAGGTAGTTATTGAGTAGCAGCAGCAGCAACAATAGCAGTAAGTTATGGGCCAGGTTTCTTTTCGTAAGTACTTCAAATTAGGCTGGGTGAGTCAGAGAGTGGGCGTGTGGAAAACAAATACAGCGGTACTTACTAAATTGTGTGATGCACTTACAAAGTTGTGTGATATAGAGGTGAGAGGAATATGTGCTTTCTGTTCGACGGAGATCTCGAGGCCAGCGAGGCGTGCAATGTCCGTGTCCCAGGAGACAGGCGTACGTGGGTTGATCCTGAACACTGCGCAATTCTCGGCGATCAGTTCCCGCAGCTTCATCGGCTTCGCCAACGCCTCCTTCAGCGTCACGCCTGACCGCACCGGCACCTGTTGACAGAAAAAGAAATTTTGGGGTTGTTTCTTTATAAATATATTATTTCTTACATAACAAATAGAAGACAAGACAGACATAATATTGGATCGAGCCTATGACTCTGGCTGGCCCTTTAAAACCTACCATTACGTTGTATTTAGCTAAATCGGTGGCGGAATGGGCAGAGAGTTGATTATTGGAGTTTTATGTCAGGCGCCACCTGGAAGGCAGGAGGAGAAATAGTGGAGCTGCTTGGTAGCAGACTTCCTGCTCTCCAGGGTATACACCAGCTTCCAGTAACCGGAACAAGAAAGGAGCATATCAAAACAGGTTACATTACGAGTAGTAGATAAGTGACTATAAGACAATGATAACAAATCAGAATAATCATATACATAAATAATATTTGCATAAGTACTTTATACCTCCCATGTATATTATATCATAATTAACAGTCAGGACTGGCCCCCCCTCCCCGCCATTAATACTTCCTGTGGGGAAGGAGGAAGATCCCTGCATTAATGCATCTTGTGAGGGAAGAAGGAAGGTGCTTTGATAATATACCCTGTGACAAAGAGGATGCTTTTATTAATGCATCCAATGAGACAATGTTGTTTGCATTAATGCATACTGTAAAGAGGAAAGATGCTGGTTATATTATTGCATTTTGTAAAGAGAACAATTACGATATGCCATGAGGAGTAACCGTCTAGTATTGCATCCCGTAAGGCTTGATTGATTGATTAATTGCTGGTTGATTAATGCGGTGTCGGCAGTAAAGGCCACCCATATCTGTGATATATGCGTAAGAGACAGCTAGACGTCTAGACACGTCTGTAATATATGCAAATGAGATGATGTCATGGAAAAGTTTGGTCGGCTATGGTTTGAGCCCTGGAGGGGAATAAAGGGATTCAGTATCCAGAAGTCAAAGTGTTCAGACGTTGTACTTTCACATGGTGTCAGATGAGGAAGAATGCCGCCGGCTAATACACTGCCAGGTTTGCGGCCTCCTGGTCAGTTTGTACTCAGCAACAACGCAAGATCGAACTGGAAAACATGGATCAGAGCATATGACATATACGCCACTGCTGCAGGTGTCATATTGAAGACAGAATGAGTGCAATGCTGCATCTTTCTTCACGTCGCTGGCGAAGAAGAGCAAAAAGTTTTCGCCAATATGTCCATCGTCCTCGCTGACCGAGACAGGATCGGGCCACTCAGAGACAAGCAAGCAGAACGCCATATCTGAATGGACAGATTGGAGGACAGGGCCCTAAGTGATGGCCCACAAATGCACGGATGCCTAGAGGCACAGACACGACTGCACGGATGCCAAGAAGCACAGATGCACAGATCGTCGACAGAGACGAACGGCTGTAATGAAAACGGCCAGGATGAAGACACACAGAACATCAGGCCAGCTAAGCAACAGGTGAGGCAGTGAGCAGTGGTCACGGAGCACCAAGATGCAAGCATCGGATGCCAGGCCACTGATATTGATATATAATTCCATCATAATATTGCTATGGACTAGTTATTAGTGATGGTAATTGTTTTGTGGAGGCTAAGCAGCTGGACAGTTCAAAGGACTTCAGTGGCATAGTGTGCTCGGACACTCGCTAAACCTGTGGTTTAAGTTACTTACTTACGCCTACTCGCTTAAGTTAAGTGCTTGTATATTTTATTGTATTACTGTATGATGAATGAGTAAACCTGGTATGTTTTACGAGGATTTTGAAACATTTCATGTCTCTGAAATACTTTGAGGGGGGCATGTGATATATGCGCAAGAGATGTCTAGACGTCTAGACACCTCTGTAATATATGCAAATGAGATGATGTCATGGAAAAGTTTGGCCGGCTATGGTTTGAGCCCTGGAGGGGAATAAAGGGATTCAGTATCCAGAAGTCAAATTGTTCAGACAATTTACAGAGAATTTCAAAATGGTTGGTTTGTTGGATATTTTACGTCCTAGCAACATCTATGGTCATATCAGGACATGTAAAATGATAGCAAAAACCATCTCTCATGCAATTTTGAAGTGGTTAGACTTGTGCCAACTGACAGAGAAATCTAAAACCCCAAAAATGCAGGAGGTGATATAGCCCAGTTGTTTTCAGGATTTGTTTGTGTTTTACATTGGTAAAGAAGTCTCACATGCTATTTACATTTACAAAGTGTTGAAAAGCCATGAAATCTACACATTCTAGCAGGATGTGTTTGAGTGTCAGTGTGCACTGACACCCAATGCACTAAGGGAATGGTGAGTGGTCAGTGGGGTATCGAGTGAGGAATACTTGGTTCCACCAACATCCAGCATACTGGGTTCATGTTGTGTAATTTCTTGTTTGGATGCTCGTCCCATTCATGTTGCCATTTTGATTTGATATATTTGAGAATAAGTGGTCTCTTCCCGTAAGGAGAACACTTCCTGTATTAATGCATCTGATGAGGACTAAGGACATCGCCTATATTATTGAATTCCATACGAAAGAGGAAAATACCTGCATTAATGCATCCCATGATAAGGAAGGATGCAGCCTATATTATTGCATCCCATAAGAAAGAGGACAATGCCGTATTAATTTTGGAGAAAGGCTTTGTTCGTTTGTTTGTTGTTTTACGTCCTGGCAACATTTAAGGTCATATCATGGTGACTTTATAATGCTGCCCCACTGGGAGACCAGGCCACCAGCACCATGAGCTGATATCCCACTCAGTCACATTATCCTGACACTGAGTCAACCAGTCCTTGCTCTATCGTAATAATGCCGAGCGCCTGGCTAGGAAGCGACAAGTATACATTTTTAAGTCATTGGTTTGACTCGAACAGGGTTCAGACCCATGGGTTTCAGATACCCCGATCACCCAAAATAGGAGACTCAACTCATTCGGCCATCCCGTCTGGTCCAAGGAGAAAAGACATTGCCTATATTATTGCATCCCGTGAGGTTGGTTGATTTGCTATTGAAGTGTTATGTCCTTGCAACATCTAAGGTCACATCAGGATGGGTACCGACTTGTGACAGTGCACTCATGGTGATTTTATAGTTCTGCCCCACTGGGAGACCGGACCACCAGTAGTACCATGGGGTTACATGACCACGGAGGTGGTCATTTGTTGTCATTACTGGGGGCGGGAAGAGAGCCAGTGAAGCAGCCACGCCCACATGTCAATCACACACACCTCCTGCCAGGGGGCCCCTCACTACCAGCCAATCAGAGGCTCCCTCTCCCACACTCTTCCTCAAGCCTCTGCTTACCCCTACCTCTCCACTTTTCCACTGACACTTGTCAGCTGCACATCTCTTTTAAAAAACACAAATAAAAAGCAGAAAACAGTTAACATTTAAAAAAACTTGTAACTAAAATATATTATACGATGTGTATATCTTGATTTATCATTTCTCCATTATGATTATGTTAGATAAGGTGATCCAATACTTTCAACTCAATGACTACTGCTAATTTGATTGATGACACTCACTCATTACTCCAATACCCCTCTCACTGGTGTCCACACTTCGCCACTCATGCTAATTGATTTACAATTTAATGATCACAAACCACTGTTTTACTGTATTAACTACTGAATTAACTTGCCCGTTCATAAAAAACATTGTAGCTATGTTGATGATCAATTTATTATTATTGCATAACTTCATGCTCATGTCAGACTTCACCTGCAGGCCTGCTCAACCAGTCCATGTCCTATTCTATCAATGAGCGCCAGGCCAGGTACCGTCATTGGTTTGACTTGGCTGGGATTAGCTCTACCAATTCAGCCACTGGGTCCGGTCTGAAGAGGACGATGCCTGTATCGATGCATCATGTCAGGAGGGCAGTGCCTGTATTAATGCATCCAATGAGGACGGTTCGAGTGGCACGATAAATCAAAATGTGGCTTTTAAGGTTAGAGTACATTCAGGTGTCGTCCCGCCTTGGGGATTCATGAATAAATGCAGCCGGCGTCCTAAATGAGTTTCCACTCCCCCACCCCAACCAACCACCAACAACAACCCCCAACAACAACCCCAACAGCACCTACAAGCAGTAAGTCCCAACTCTCACCCGACAGAAAAACTTTCTGCTCATACACCACAGTTTCCTGGCGACACTCTCGCCGACATTGGCCCGAGCGCTGTCTCCCCGTGGGGCGGAGCTCCTGAACTTGGCCGACAGCCGGCGCCACACCACCTTTGCAGCGGGTAGGTGGCGGCGCTTGGCCGACTTGGTCGCAGCAGTGCAGCTTGGGCCGTGTCGCAACAAGAAGCTGATTGAAAACGCAGCCGGGTTCAGCGCGCACCCGCCCTCAAGCTCCGGACTGCTGCTGCTGCTGTAGCTGCTGCTCGGCGGCCCGGCGCGACCGAATCCGTTGGCGCCTTCCTCGAGGTCCCGCATAAACTGGCGGTACGGCACCGAGGTGTCACGGGTAACCTCGGCCGCCCCGAGGTCGGCGAGCGGCCCCTGGGCGGCGAGCGGCCAGGCGTCGGTCCGCCGGCCGCAGTCTCCGCCTTCTCCGCGAGGCACTCGACCAGGCGATACGCAATCGGCGGTGACTGCACGGGCCATGCGCACGGGTGTCACGGGCGCATCGTGACCGCCATGCCGATGGGCCGGGTTGCAACAGGAGGACGCGGGGCGCACATCAGGACCTGCGGGCGCAATCTGCCGGTAACACTGTTACTAACAGAGGCGTCTGCACGGCTCCTCCAGCACCTCCATCTCACAGTGCATCGTGGCTGCCTCGTGGCGCCCTCTGCAGCCACTCCAATCTCCCACCCTCCCACGACATTGCGCCTTCGGTTTGAGGCGGCGCGCCACGGTCACGTGACGTCTAAACGGCTCATTCACCAGCGGCCTTTCCTAATTAATTGCTAGGCACCAGCAGCATCATCATCATCACCATCAGCGACACCATCGCCGCCAACTCATCAGCTGGGTATCCGGCGGGGGTTAGCACATCCCCGGGAGGGTACATGGTAAATCAACAGGTGAGTAAGTGGAGTTGTCCACCCCAGAGTAGAACTTTAACAACACGCTGCGCTAATACCGGATATACATGTGGGCCTGAAGCAGCAGCGTCCGCCGATTGGCTGATTCCTGGAAGAAACTTGCCATGAGTGCGCACTAACAGAATCCATCCTGATATGACCTTAACTATTGCGAGGACGTAAAACCCCAACAAACAATCTGAAATCCGCTTAATTCTTTCAGCTCACAACCAATGGAATCACTAGCGTAATGTAGGTGCCGTGCAGGTGCTTCAAACAAACAGGACACTATGCTTAGTGTGGCACTCGAACCCACATTTCTGCCATTCCGAGGCCAGTGCCCGGACCATTAGCTTATTTAAATTATGGTTTATTGTACAGCACTTTAATTGTCGAGTCTTTGCTGGTCATGGCGTTATCCTAGATTATCACCATCACCATCATCATTACCACAAAGAGTACATCAACACAAAGAGTACATGTTAAAATCAGGTGATGAGATGTATTTGTGCTGCCCATAACGGTTAAGTCTAATGACTTGTTTTCGCTGGTAGACAGTAATGCACCTGTCACACCTTACCGGACTGAGTACCGGACACCACCGGACAAAGAATTGTCTAGTCCCGTGCTCTACGGTACACAAAATGTATTGAAATGTATCGAAATGGAGTGTAATTGGGTCAATTGCCTCCGGACAACCGGATAAGTACTGTACATGTACCATACATGTACCGGACGAGAACCGGATGAGAACCGGACATGTAATGGATGGGTACTGGACATGTACCAGACAAAACAGACAAACCGGACACCAACGGATGGGGACTGGACATGTACGGATGTACTGGACAAACCGGACACCAACTGGACACCTCAGTCCGGCGGTGTCCGCTAGAAGTTTTGTGCATGTTCAAAACTTGTACTGGAAACCGCCAGATGGGTACCAGACATGTACCGGACATCACCGTACAGTACCGGACAGTGTCCGGTTCTCGTCCGGTTCCCCAGTCCGGTAAGGTGTGACTGGGCCTTAAGTCTCGTAGTTCCCTTTGTTTTGTCACTTTCTGTATCTATGGCATGCTTTCCTTCTCTGTAAGTATTTTCCTACATCTCCCTACCTTCTGCGAACTTGTTAATTCTACAGTTAAGTGCTTGGTAACCATAGTTACTTATATTGACAGAGGTTCTGCTAGTTACGAAAGCTAAATCGGCCTCTCCTTTGTCTGCGGCGTTACATACAGGTAAGCCTTTCTTCAGAGCTGCTGTTGTAGTGTTAAAAGAAATGGAGGCAGAATGAGTGCATGTCGTGTTTACTTTAATACATGCCTATCTACATTGGGTGCGGACAAATCTGAACTCTAAGGACTGTATTGATATATTGTTGCTTGCTCTAGAAGGTTCTGTCGACCACCGACAGCTTCGTAGTGACAGGTATCGTTGAGCTTTACTATATATTAGTATGAGCCTAGATTTCAAGCTGGAAGGAGGTCGGTGAGGGCACTGCAGCAGCTACTTGTGCTTTCAACCGTGACAGTCAAGCGCCAGCTGCTTTTACACTGCCGGCAGATTTCAAGCTGGAAGGAGGTCGGTGGGAGTCAGAGAGTCAAAAGGCAGGCTTTTACACTGCCGGCATCGGGAATTTGGCCGATAACTACTAGTGGAGTAACCACAACACAGATAAGTAGTATATGCTGCTAGTTTATAGCAAGTTCTGACATTGCTTTGCGTCTGCCACTATAAATGTCACGTAGGTGTTTCTTACTGACTCTCATGAACTTGTAGCAATGAATTTGAGGCTTTCTCGAGCGCTAATACGGGAAAGAGTGCACTCCATTATGGCCATAAGGGTAGTAGGAAGCAGAAGACTACCAGTACGGGCTATAGCGACAGGAAGCGCGGTGTGCGAGGAGGCAGACAAAACACGGTCTGCTACGCCTACAACAGCGAGCAAGGCTGCCCGATTACAAGTGCTCAAAATGTGGCGGGAGAGGACATAAGCGTGTAACTTGTAAAGATTGACGGAGAAAACGTAATAATGCGACGCGGGCTGGGACAGAGATTACGAATGTCCGTTCCGTGCTCGCGGAGTCGGAGACTACGACACGCATGACCGCGGGTCATGAGACAGCTGATACGAGAGGTTGCGGTGGCGCGCAAATGGAGGGGCGGCGACACGTGGCAGAGAGCGAGCTGATTGACGCCACAGCATGGGACAACGAGCATTGTCAGGCAATGTTGAACACTCGGCAAAAGGTGTGTCACAAGGGAGCCAGCTAATAGCGAGCCGGGGGGGGACAATTCACAATAAATCACTGAGAAGTACCGCGGTGACATTACAGGGCGCCATCGCGAAGGGCTGCCCCAGTTCTGAAGACGAACATTGGAGTGAGGTGTGTAGGGCAGTGGCTGAGGCGGGATACAACGGTCTGCTTACGGCGCGCCAGGTGGGCGACGGCCGCTGCCAGGTGGCGGTGAGGAAGGACCATGACGCCACTGCTCGGACCTTTACTGTTGACATTAACTGTGTGCGCGGGACTTGTGAATGTGTGTTTGACTTAGCTGGAATGAGCTGCCAATTGAAACCTTGTCGCTTCTTTGCTGAAGCGGTATGCGGTTCCGACATTGATGTTGATACACTCTTTATTCTGCAGGGCATTGTATTTGGTTTTCAGGTTGTCGACGAGAATTGTGATGTAGCATATAACATAGCAAAGGAGAGGGGGAAGGCAGCATGGGAGAGGGAGATTATAGAGGAACGACTTAGGACTGAGCTTGAGATGGGTATTCTGAGGAAGGTAGATAAACCACCCACCTGTGTCCATGCAATTTTTGTGGTACCCAAGGATGACGGGGGGGGGGGGGGGGGGGGGGGGGGGGTAGGTAGTAGGACCGTGATCAACTGTAGTAGACCTAGAGGGAGGAGTGTTAATAATTTCATGGTCGAGGTAGCTCTGAGTTTTAAATACAAGGGATTAGATGATGTGGTGAACTTGCTAGAAAGGCATGATTATTTGGCAAGCATCGATATAAAGGATGCATATAGAGCAGTTCATATTAGACCCGAACATCGGACACGGCAAGGAATCCGTTGGTCTTTTGCCGGCGGTAGTACAGAGACGTATTTGATGGACGCGAGACTTTGCATGGGACTTTCGTCAAGCCCATATATATTTTCACGGCTGTCGGATTTTATTGTTCGCTGTGCGGGCAAGGAGGGGGTGAGCAGGATCTTCAATTATTTAGACGACTTCTGCATCATCGGAACGACGGAGGACCAAGCTAGAATTTTTCAAGCCCGGGTCATTGCGATTTTGCATAGACTGGGGTTTTATATTAGTTTTAGGAAATTGATATCCCCCGCTAGGAAGATTAGGTTTCTCGGGATAGATGTGAATTCCGATATGTTAGAGCTTACACTCCCAGAGGATAAACTTATCATTCTTTCCTTGGGCGCAAGAAAGCGACGCGCCGGGAGCTCGAGAGTCTGGCTGGCAATCTAGCTCATTGCGCTAAGGTGATATGGGGGGGCCGCACCTTCAGCAGGTGTATTTATGATCTTATAGCCACTGTACACAAACCTTTCTATAAGGCCCGCTTGAATGCTGGGCTTAGGGAGGACATTAGCTGGTGGGCGGCTTTCACAGCGACATTTAACGGAAAGGTGGCGATGCTTGGAAAATTTGCAACTGTGACCTCTGTGCACAGTGATGCCTCGAATTGGGGTCTGGGGGCGACCCACGGAAATGACTGGCTTGTCGCTGCATTTGAGGCGAAGGATGATGGAATATTGGAGCAAACTATGGGACACCATCATGCTAGGCTCCCCAAGGGGGTACGAGACGAGCATATAAATGTAAAAGAGATGCGGGGTGTGATGGAGGCAGCTCTTCGATGGTCCTCAGGTTGGGGGTAACTCAGAGATCATTTTCATCACAGATAGCGCCGTAGTGCAGGCAGCTCTTAACACTGGGAGATCCAGGTCGAGAGAGATTATGGGTATGATGCGCCAACTATTTTGGTTGGCTGTCGAGAATAATTTTACCTTCGTCTCCACATATATAAATACGAGAGTGAATGTAGTTTGTGACGCTCTGAGCAGATTAGACACTGGGAGTAGTACAGCTAGGATTAGAGTATTTGACGTTGGGAGGGTGATGTGTTGCTCACACCTTTTTGATTATCCACCCATGTCGTTCCGGGTCGGGAGGAGCTGAGGGCAGAGCAGAAGGGTTATGAGCGGCTATTCTATGCACAAAATTCCGTCACTACCAGAACTGTTCAAATACCTCGCTACTTGGATTTTGTTGATCACTATGCAGATAATCGTAACTGTTCTCTGAGCAAGCTGGCCTGGGGGACTGCTTTTTTACTTCCCATCCTTTGAGAAGGGGGGGGGGGGGGGCTACTTATTTAGTCATGCAGGGGCCACTATTGAGATCAAAGTATGGGGCGATTGGGCCTCGGAGACGGTCGATTGTACTTGAAGACCCCTCTCCAGACACGTATTGTAAATGACTCCGGGTGGCTGCACCCCTCGCCTCGGTGGAGGATTGGCGTAGGAGTGTTGGGGGCCTGGGCCGGTTTAGCCGGCTGGGTCTTGGTGGTATATTGCTCGGCCAGAGCCTCGGTCAATAAATCGGAGGCTTCCACCACTCCTCGCTTTGTCTCTTTTGTCCTACGAGGGCGTAGCCATCTCTTATGTGAGATATAACGTATTATATGAATATAAAGGGGCGGAGCATCTTGTGATATTTATTTCTCTTTTAATATGCATGCTATTTATTATTTATTTATTTATTTATTCATACACCGGTTCAGCCGATTTACTGCGTTCCGGGACCTCTTTTTGTGCAACACCACTCCGGTCACGCGCCGGTACATAGAGTTGGCATCACATGAGCCTAGATTTCAAGCTGTGTAGTAGCTAGGGCGGTATATTGCTCGGCCAGAGCCTCGGTCAATAAATAGGATGCTTCCACCACTCCTCGCTTTGTCTCTTTTCTCCTATGAGGGCGTAGCCATCTCATATATAATTTGAGGCTTTCTCGAGCGCTAATACGGGAAAGAGTGTACTCCATTATGGCCATGAGGGTAGTAGGAAGCAGAAGACTACCAGTATGGGCTATAGCGACAGGAAGCACGGTGTGCGAGGAGGCAGACAAAACACGGCCTGCTACGCCTACAACAGCGAGCAAGGCTGCCTGAGAAAGGAGGGTGACTGCAGGTACGATCACAAGTGCTCAAAATGTGGCGGGAGAGGACATAAGCGTGTAACTTGTAAGGATTGACGGAGAAAACATAATAATGCGACGCGGGCTGGGACAGAGATTACGAATGTCCGTTCCGTGCTCGCGGAGTCGGAGACTACGACACGCATGACCGCGGGTCATGACACAGCTGATACAAGAGGTCGGGGTGGCACGCAAATGGAGGGGCGGCGACACGTGGCAGAGAGCGAGCTGATTGACGCCACAGCATGGGACAACGAGCATTGTCAGGCAATGTTGAACACTCGGCAAAAGGGGGAGCGTGTCACAAGGGAGCCGGCTAATAGCGAGCCGGGGGGGACAATTCACAATAAATCACCGAGAAGTACCGCAGTGACATTACAGGGCGCCATCGCGAAGGGCTGCCCCAATTCTGAAGACGAACATTGGAGTGAGGTGTGTAGGGCAGTGGCCGAGGTGGGATACAACGGTCTGCTTACAGCGCGCCAGGAGGGCGACGGCCGCTGCCAGGTGGCGGTGAGGAAGGACCATGACACCACTGCTCGGACCTTCACTGTTGACATTAACTGTGTGCGCGGGACTTGTGCATGTGTGTTTGACTTAGCTGGAATGAGCTGCCAATTGAAACCTTGTCGTTTCTTTGCTGAAGCGGTATGCGGTTCCGACATTGATGTTGATACACTCTTTATTCTGCAGGGCATTGTATTTGGTTTTCAGGTTGTCGACGAGAATTGTGATGTAGCCTATAACATGGCAAAGGAGAGGGGGAAGGCAGCATGGGAGAGGGAGATTATAGAGGAACGACTTAGGACTGAGCTTGAGATGGGTATTCTGAGGAAGGTAGATAAACCACCCACCTGTGTCCATGCAATTTTTGTGGTACCCAAGGATGACGGGTAGGACCGTGATCGACTGTAGTAGACCTAGAGGGAGGAGTGTTAATAATTTCACTGCGAGGTAGCTCCGAGTTTTAAATACAAGGGATTAGATGATGTGGTGAACTTGCTAGAAAGGCATGATTATTTGGCAACCATCGATATAAAGGATGCATATAGAGCAGTTCATATTAGACCCGAACATCAGACACGGCAAGGAATCCATTGGTCTTTTGCCGGCGGTAGTACAGAGACGTATTTGATGGACGCGAGACTTTGCATGGGACTTTCGTCAAGCCCATATATATTTTCACGCTTGTCGGATTTTATTGTCCGCTGTGCGGGCAGGTAGGGGGTGAGCAGGATCGTCAATTATTTAGACGACTTCTGCATCATCGGAACGACGGAGGAGGACCAAGCTAGAATTTTTCAAGCCCGGGTCATTGCGATTTTGCGTAGACTGGGGTTTTATATTAGTTTCAAAAAATTGATATCCCCCGCTAGGAAGATTAGGTTTCTCGGGATAGATGTGAATTCCGATACGTTAGAGCTCACAGTCCCAGAGGATAAACTTATAAAATTGCACCTATCTTTGCATTCTTTCCTTGGGCGCAAGAAAGCGACGGGCCAGGAGCTCGAGAGTCTGGCTGGCAATCTAGCTCATTGCGCTAAGGTGATTAGGGGGGGCTGCACCTTCAGCAGGCGTATTTATGATCTTATAGCCACTGTACGCGAACCTTTCTATAAGGCCCGCTTGAATGCTGGGTTTAGGGAGGACATTAGCTGGTGGGCGGCTTTCGCAGCGACATTTAACGGAAAGGTGGCGATGCTCGGAAAATTTGCAACTGTGACCTCCGTGTACAGTGATGCCTCGAATTGGGGTCCGAGGGCGACCCACGGAAATGACTGGCTTGTCGCAGCATTTGAGGTGGAGGATGATGGAATATTGGAGCAAACTATGGGACACCATCATGCTAAGCTCCCCAAAGGGGTACGAGACGAGCATATAAATGTAAAAGAGATGCGGGGTGTGATGGAGGCAGCTCTTCGATGGTCCTCAGGTTGGGGTAACTCAGAGATCATTTTCATCACAGATAGCGCCGTAGTGCAGGCAGCTCTTAACACTGGGAGATCCAGGTCGAGAGAGATTATGGGTATGATGTGCCAACTATTTTGGTTGGCTGTCGAGAATAATTTTACCTTCGTTTCCACATATATAAATACGAGAGTGAATGTAGTTTGTGATGCTCTGAGCAGATTAGACACTGGGAGTAGTACAGCTAGGAATAGAGCAGTTGACGTCGGGAGGGTGCTGTGTTGCTCACACCCTTTTGATTATCCGCCCATGTCGTTCCAGGTCGGGAGGAGCTGAGGGCAGAGCAGAAGGGTTATGAGCGGCTATTCTACGCACCAAATTCCATCACTACCAGAACTGTTCAAATACCTCGCTACTTGGATTTTGTTGATCACTATGCAGATAATCGTAACTGTTCTCTGAGCAAGCTGGCCTGGGGGAGTGCTTTTTTACTTCCCATCCTTTGAGACGGGGGGGCCTACTTATTTAGTCACGGCAGGGGCCACTATTGAGATCAAAGTATGGGGCGATTGGGCCTCGGAGACGGTCGATTGTACTTGAAGACCCCTCTCCAGACACGTATTGTAAATGA
>JASIRB010001131.1:0-100349 GCA_030323885.1 Branchipolynoe longqiensis | reverse complement strand
TGACATATTAAAAGAAAGAGATTACGGTGACCGTTAGAATCTACCTTCCCTTAGTTTAATAAATTTGTACTGATTTATTGTTTATTATAAACGGTGAACTTTGGAGATATTGTAGCTGCTCATGTGGAGTGAAAAGAAGCAGGAACTATCAGCTAGTGTCGGTGAGGGGAGGGAAACAGAATTTGCCTCAGTGATTTAATTTAAGAACATGAATAGACTGGTGGTGTCGCCTGTTGATTTATGATATTATCTGGCCTGCTCCCTGAGCCCTATCACTCCACAGGAGCAGCTCACTGACCCACATCCTACATGCTGTTGTCTGACCTGCTCACTGCACCCTCTCATTGCACATGAACAGATCACTGACCCACACTATCCGCTATCCGCTAGCCTGCCCCTGGTTCCTATCATTGCGCAAGAGCAGCTCATCCCACACACTACCTGATATTTTCTGGCCTGCTCCCTATCACTCCACACTAGCAACTCGGTGACCCACCCTTTTTTGGGGGTAAATGATTTTTATTCATGTAAATCATTTGTCATCACCATAACATTGGTCTTCCAGTCCTAAGTGTTAGAGGTATTTTGGGATTTTCACAATGAAAAGAACACACCTTTTAACATGGTTTATATAGTGTCTTTGAAAGGTGAAGTAGATTCTGAAATTAAAGTATACACAGTGCAGTAAATAATGAGTATGAGGTATATTAAATCGTTTTACATTTACATAAAAGGTTGTAATTGTTGATTTAGGATTTCCAATTCAGGTAGATACCAGTACCTTTACTGAGTCTTAGTTCAGTGTGATCAGATGGTCTTGTATTCATTGTATTGTTTTGTATGCAGTGGGAGTTGGATGTTTATTGTTAGTTGGGGTATGTTTGTGTTAGTAAGTTAATATGTCTTGACTATTGCTTTGTTCTGTAGTATTTTCTGGCCTGCTCCCTATTACTCCCTACGAGCAGTTCACCTACACCACACTACTTGCTATTGCTCCCTGACCTACGGGTACTAGCTCCACCAAGTGTTCCTAACAGTCTCAGCAGCTATTTACTGACTGTGTTACACTGCTCGAACTATTCACCCCGATCCGTGTCCACCTCCCTACTCTCCCTTGTCTTGCTGGGTCACCCTGATCTGCTCACACCATATTGTGACCCATTTGCTTAATTCCTCCCCACCTTGATGTTCGCCCATACACTTGAAACATTTCGAGCAAGTGTTCACCCCGTTGATGGCTCCGTTTAGTTGAGTACTTCCTGGCTCCATTTGTTGTGGACGCCCATTATTCAATAATACATATATATGTAATGGTCTTAAGAGCTAAAGCAGGATCCCACATAAATGTTCGTTAATGTCAGTGTTAGCGTGTTTTACCTTTGTTCCTACCATTTATTCTACTATATGCATTAGTCTATTTAAAAGAGCTCGCGCGGAAATGTGAATTAAATATGATACATTGCATTTTCTGAGAGCATTAAATTGGCGTTCTGTGGAGGGGTGCATTACGCACATGACTTACCAAGCCATGATACGTTGGCAAATAACCATGATGGCATTACCTCAGTACAGGCTAATCGTAACTGCAAGTCACGTTTTGATGTGGTTATTTTATATAAGCAAGTAATCTGGAAGATTGATATTCTTATTGCATTTGCTGTTGTTATTTCAATGTAAGTGTGCGATAATGTGTTAGTAAGAGCGTTAGCTGCGCCGGGAAGATGTGGGGGTAACACATGGGGCACCTGTAAGCACCCCTTCGTGGGGGGAATGCACGCCCGAGTGTTGACCGACATAAGTTGATTACCGGCGTACATTGTTAAACGGCCGCTATAGGTCCGAGTCTCCCGGGAGAGCACTCTGCAGTCATGCACTGATGTCAGTTGCAACCAATAGGAAGCTTGCAGTGGATTCCAGCAGGGCCTCACGCTCAGTCACCCAGCACAGGACTCAGAGGCCGATGGTACGGCGGGCCGCGGTCTAATGTATGTACGACGGTCGGGGTGTGTGAGAGGGGCAGTGGTCGGAGGCAGCACTGTGGGCAGTGGGAGGTGGGGAGATGGGGCAGAGGGTTAATGGGGGGGGGGTTTGTGGAGGGGTCAATGTGGGGGATAGAAGGTGGGGATGTGAGTGGTGGTAATGTGGGTGGTGAGAGGTTGGGATGTGAGTGGGGGTAGTTTGTGGGGAATGTGGGGGTGGGAGATTGGGTGTGGGGTAGGAGAGGGGCAATGTGGGGGTGGGAGGTTGGTAGGGGTAGTGTGGGAAATCTGGGGGTGGGAGGTTGGGATATGTGGGGGTAGTGAGCAAAGTTGTTGGGAGGTGGTGGTGGAGGCTGGGATATGTGCAATGGGGGTGGTGGGAGTTGCGATGTGTGGGGGGTAGTGAGTGTGGGTGGTGGGAGGTTGATATGGTATGGGCAGTGAGAGGGGACAATATGGGTGGTGGGAGGCTGGGATATGTGGGGGTAGTGACAGGGGGCAATGTGGGTGGTGGGAAGTTGGGATATGTGGGGGGTATTGAGAGGGGGCAATGTGGGTGGTGGGAAGTTGGGATATGTGGGGGGTAGTGAGAGGGGGCAATGTGGGTGGTGGGAGGTTGATATGTATGTATGGGTAGTGAGAGGGGGTGGTGGGCTGGGATATGTGGGGGGGTAGTGAGAGGGGGCAATGTGGGTGGTGGACAGAGGGGGCAATGGGGTGGTGGGAGTGGGATATGTGGGTAGTGAGAGGGGGCAATGTGGTGGGAAGTTGGGATATGTGTTGATGTGATTGATGTATGTATGGGTAGTGAGAGGGGACACTATGGGTGGTGGGAGGCTGGGATATGTGGGGGGTAGTGAGAGGAGCCAATGTGGGTGGTGGAAGTTGGGGTTGTGGAGGGGTAGTGAGAGGGGGCAATGTGGGTGGTGGAGTTGGGATATGTGGGGGGGAGTGAGAGGGGGCAATGTGGGTGGTGGGAAGTTGGGATATGTGGGGGTAGTGAGAGGGGCAATGTGGGGTGGTGGGAGGTTGGGATATGTGGGGAGTAGTGGGGGCAATGGGGTGGTGGGAGGTGTGTATGTATGGGAGAGGTATGGGTGGTGGGAGGCTGGGATATGTGGGGGTAGTGAGAGGGGGCAAATGTGGGTGGTGGGAAGTTGGGATATGTGGGGGGTAGTGAGAGGGGGCAATGTGGGTGGTGGGAAGTTGTATGTGGCAGGAGTGAGAGGGGGCAATGGGTGGTGGGAGGTTGGGATATGTATGTATGGGTAGTGAGAGGGGACAGGGTGGGAGGCTGGGATTGAGTGAGAGGGGGCAATGTGGGTGGGTGGTGTGGGAAGTTGGGATATGTGGGGGGTAGTGAGAGGGGCAATGTGGGTGGTGGGAGTGGGATATGTGGGGTGTGAGAGGGGCAATGTGGGTGGTGGGAAGTTGGGATATGTGGGGGGTGGGTGGAGGCAATGTGGGTGGTGGGAGTTGATATGTATGTATGGGTAGTGAGAGGGGACACTATGGGTGGTGGGCGGCTGGGATATGTGGGGGGGGGTAGTGAGAGGGGCAATGTGGAGTTGGGATAGTGTGGGGGTAGTGAGAGGGGCAATGTGGGTGGTGGGAAGGTTGGGATGTGGGGTGGTAGTGAGAGGGACAATGTGGTGGGAATTGGGATATGTGGGGGGTAGTGAGATGGGGCAATGTGGGTGGTGTGGGTTGATATGTATGTGGGTAGTGAGAGGGGACACTATGGGTGGTGGGAGGCTGGGATATGTGAGGGGGGAGTGACAGGGGGCAATGTGGGTGGTGGGAGGTTGGGATGTGTGGGGGTAGTGAGAGGGGGCAAATGGGGTGGTGGGAAGTTGATGTGTGGTAATGAGAGGGGCAATGTGGGAGGTGAGGGTGATATGTATGTATGGGTAGTGAGAGGGGACACTATGGGTGGTGGGAGGCTGGGATATGTGGGGGGGTAGTGAGAGGGGGCAATGTGGGTGGTGGGAGGTTGATATGTATGTATGGGTAGTGAGAGGGGACACTATGGGTGGTGGGAGGCTGGGATATGTGGGGGGTAGTGAGAGTGCAATGTGGGTGGTGGAGTTGGGATTGTGTGGAGGGTAGTGAGCGGGGGCAATGTGGGTGGTGGGAAGTTGGGATATGTGGGGTAGTGAGAGGGGGCATGTGGGTGGTGGGAGGTTGATATGTATGTATGGGTAGTGAGAGTGGGACACTATGGGTGGTGGAGGTTGGGATGTGTGGGTGGTAGGGAGAGGGGCAATGTGGGTGGTGGAAGTTGGATATGTGGGGGTAGTGGAGGGGGCAATGGGGGTGGTGGGAGGTTGGGGTAGTGAGAGGGGACACTATGAGGCTGGGATATGTGGGGTAGTGAGAGGGGGCAATGGAGTGTGGAAGGTTGGGATATGTGGGGGGTAGTGAGAGGGACAATGTGGAAATGGGAGGATGTAAGTGGTGGTAGGTGGGAATGTGGGGGGTAGTGAGAGGGGGCAATGTGGGTGGAGGTGGGATGTGTGGGGGGTAGTGAGAGAGGGGGCAATGTGGGTGGTGGGAGGTTGGGATGTGGGGGTAGTAGGAGCTGGCAATGTGGGGGGGATGCGATGTGTGGGGGTAGTGGGTGAGGCAATGTTGGGGTGGGAGGTTGGGATTTGTGGGGGGAGTTAGAGGGGGTGGGGGTGGGAGGTTGGGATATGAGTGGGGGGAGTTATGTGGGGTCGGAGGTTGGGAGGTGGAGCGGAGGGGGCAATGTGTGGGGTGGTGGAGGTTTCGGATGTGGCAGGTAGTGGGAGGGGGCAATGTGGGGTGGGAGGTTGGGAAGTGTGTGGGGGTAGTGGGTGGGGCAATGTGGGGGTGGGAGGTTGGGATTTGTGGGGGGTAGTAGGTGGGGCAATGTGGGAGTGGGAGGTTGCGATGTGTGGGGGTAGTAGGAGGGGGCAATGTGGGTAGTGGGTGGTTGGTATATGTGGGGGGTAGTGGGAGGGGGAAATGTGCGGGTGGGAGGTTGGGATGTGTGTGGGTGGGTATTGGGAGGGAGGTTGGGATGTGTGTGGGGTAGTGGGTGGGTGCAATGTGGGTGGTGGGAGGTTGTATGTGTGGCGGGTATTGGGAGGAGGCAATGTGTGTGGTGGGAGGTTATATGTGTGTAGGGGTAGTGGTGGGGGTAATGTTGAGGTGGTGGGGCGTCGGTATATGTGTGGTGGAGGTGCTTACTATTTCGTTTTATTTGTTTGTTTTGGGCTTAATGTCCTACCAACATATAAGGTAATAACTGAACAAGTACTTGTGCCCCACTGGGATTACCAGACGACCTACACAATATTCCATACAATTAGATTTTCCTTCCACTGAACATTCTTGCCCTATCCTAGTAATGACGAGTGCCAGGCCAGGAATCGACAAGTATCAACGTCATATGTGATTGGTTTGACTCGGCAAAAATTCGAATCGACGACCTCCCACACAAGTAGTCAGCCAGAGCTCTGACTGATTCGGCCATCCCGTCCGGTAGTAATGAGTAACTGAGAGGGGGCACTGTGGATAGAGGGACGGTGGGTGGGACACTGTGAGGGGCAGCATGCTGAGGAAGCTGCTTGTGGTGGACAAGAGCAGCAGGAGGTACCTAGTGGCAGGTGCGTGGTGTGGGTGAGGTGGGTTGGGTGGGCGACGTAAATGAGGTGGGTGAGGTGGGTGAGCTGGTTGAGGTGGGTGAGCTGGATGAGGTGGATGAGGTGGGTGGTGTGGGTAAGATGGTTGAGGTGGGTAAGATGGGTGAGGTGGGTGAGGTGAGTGGGTGGGTGAGGTGGTTGAGGTGGGTAAGATGGATGAGGTGGGTGCTGTGGGTGAGGTTGGTGAGGTGGGTGAGGTGAGTGGGTGGGTGAGGTCGGTGAGATGGGTGAGGTGGGTGAGGTCGGTGAGGTGGGAGAGATGGGTGAGGTGGGGGAGTTGGGTGAGGTGAGTGAGGGTGGGTGGGGGTGAGTGGGTGGGTGATTGGGTTGAGGTGTTGAGGTGGGTAAGATGGGTGAGGTGGGTGAGGTGGTTGAGGTGGTTGAGGTGGGTAGATGGGGTTGTTGAGGGGGTTGAGGTGGGTGAGGTGAGTGGGTGGGTGAGGTGGGTGGTGTGGGTGAGGTGGTTGAGGCGGTTGAGGCAGTTGAGGTGGGTGAGGTGGTTGAGGTGGTTGAGGTGGGTGAGGCCGCTGGGGTGGGTGAGGTGGGTGAGGTGGGTGAGGCGGGTGAGGTGGGTGAGGTGGGTGAGGCGGGTGAGGTGGGTGAGGTGGGTGAGGTGAGTGAGGTGGGTGAGATGGGTGAGGTGGGTGAGGTGGGTGAGGTGGGTGAGGTGGGTGAGGTGGGTGAGGCGGGTGAGGCGGGTGAGGCGGGTGAGGTGGGTGAGGTGGGTGAGGTGGGTGAGGTGGGTGAGGTGGGTGAGGTGGGTGAGGTGGGTGAGGCGGGTGAGGTGGGTGAGGTGGGTGAGGTGGGTGAGGTGGGTGAGGTGGGTGAGGTGGTTGAGTGGGTGAGGTGGTGTAGGTGGGTGAGGTGGGTGAGGTGGCTGTGCGCATGGAGGTGGGTGGGGGGGTGAGGTTCAAGGGGTGGGTGTGAGGTGGGTGGAGGGTAGGTGGTGAGGTTGGGGTGGTGAGGTGGGTGAGGTGCGTGGTGCGGGTGAGGTGGGTGTGGGTGGGCGGGGTGGGTGAGGTGGGTGAGGTGGGTGGGGGGCTGAGTGGCTGCTGAGGGGGATAAGGTGGGTGGGGGTGGGTGAGCTGTATGAGGTGGTGTGGGTAAGTGGGTTGTAGTGGGTGAGGTGGGTGGGGTGGGTGGGGTTGGTGGAGTGGGTGGGGTGGGTGGAATGGGTGGGGTGGACGGAATGGTTGGGGTGGGTGGAGTGGGTGGGGTGGGTGAGGTGGGTGGGGTAGGTTGGGTGGGTGGGCCAGGTAGGTTGGGTGGGATGGGTGGGGCAGGTAGGTTGGGTGGGATGGGTGGTGTGGATGGATGGATGGGGTTGGTGGAGTGGGTGGGGTGGGTGGGGTGGGTGGGGTGGGTGGGGTGGGTGTCATCACCGGTATAAAGTCGACATGAGTTGTGCGTTGTCATCAGCCATTACCAATTCTGACATGTTTCCTTAGATCTTTCCAGAATGTAATACCCCAACTAACAAACAACCAAACTACTTTATGGGGAATTCATTTCTCAAAGAACGGTGGGGGGGGGGGGGGGGGGGATAGTATAATCGAATTAACTGGATAGCCGAGCCTTACATAGAGTAGGCTGGAGTAAAGCCGCCGCCTAGCGCTGGTGCTAATCTATAGGACAGCACGGCCCTGCCATGTGAATACATTATAGAATCTACACAGCCAGGGCCGTCTTGGACAATATGGCCGGTGTGCAATATGGATCCAATCGAGCAGATCAGGGAGTGAATTAACGTCACCTGGGGGGGGGGGGGCGCTCACATGGTACGTTAGTTCCTCCGACGGCCACCGCTAACAGCGCCACCGGAATGTCGTCTATAGGCAGGCATCCATTCACTGCACACCGACAATGCACTCAGTCATTGACAAAGATGAAGATACTAGTTCCATCTCACTAGTAGTCAACCATGACAATTTGGTGGATTTGGGTAAAACTGGGGAGGGGGGAATCAAATTCCGGAACAGTAATAAAGAGTCAACAAAAGTTGCCTCGTGAACCCGTTCTCACCGTAATCACACCATAGCGTGGAAACCTCTCATTGCATAACAGTACACGCTACCGTGAAAACACAAAGTGGAACACCCGTTTTCTAGAAATGATTTTGTGCGACTTCAACATATCAACTGAGCACGAGCTGTACCTGCACCCACAATGATCTACAGGTTCAGAGTTGCATGCATTCACCTAGTGGTGTTCTCTGTGGCAGAGTAGTTAGTGCATCTGACTTTTTCTAGGTCGGACTCCTAATCTGAAGTTTGGTTGTTCGATTCCCCATGAACCCACCTATGCCAATTTGGATGTCCACGACTGTGTATAACTTACAGCGTCATCAATGGCCAGTTGCTCTCATACCATGTCTATCCCTTGGGTCAGTAAAAGTGTAGGCTCAGGCTTTCTAAGGACAAACTGTCTAATGGTGAAAACAAATCTATTCAGACTTATCCATGATAGGCAGTATGAATCTTCAAGAAGAAAAAAAAGCATCACTGCAGGTTGGGTGAAACTGGAAGGCATTCAGGAGCTGTGATTTAGTCTCTGTATGTTCGGGAATTTGGAACCCACAAGGTGGGTGGGCTGACAGGGTTTCTGGTAACACGATTTTTGAATGGTGAATGTATATCACAGCAGTAGTGTGCACGGCCTTGTGTTAGGGCTTAAGCACAACAATGTCAGTCTGCACTTTATTCACCTTAAGCTCCCCAGTACACCAAGTTATTGAATGTTGGATGGCATATGTATATATATATATATATATATATATATATATATATATATATATACATGGCATATATATATATACATATATATATGCCATCCAACATATATATATAGAAAGTATAATCTATTATGCGTATATAAAAGGGGCGGAGCTCTTGTCATGATTATCGATATTATTATTGCAATTATTCCCTTCTTATTATTGTCCAATTGCTGACTTGCCCGTAATTGCCCCGGTCCTTGCCTACACCAGCGCCACCACCGGGCGTTGCGCGTCCCGGGCAGTCAGTCTTCCTCCTGCTTTCAACATCCTGATTTGTTCCTCAATGATGATGATTGCATGCCATGCTCTAATTTTTCAGCTGGGGTTGAGGTATGTGACAGTGCGGGGGGGATTGAGGTTGGTTACATTCATGATGATAGTTGTAATGGCTTGCTTTGGGAGCAGCCTGAGGGCGCCAGCAAGGCGGCTTGGTTATTTGTGGAGCAGACCGCATCGGGTGGCCTGCTAGTATACATTAGGGAAACCGAGGGGGTGCCACCCATGAGATTTGAGGTATCTCACAGCTGTGTTGACGGGAGCTGTACATGTAGTCATTTAATCATGGGCAAACCAAGCCAACTTAAGCATTGCAGGTGGTTTGCTGAGATTTTCCTTCGTGGGGATTGGGACCCAGATTGGTTATATCTAATGATAGGGGTCGCTTTCGGGTTCAGAGTGATTAACCCATGTGTTGATGTCTGCTATATCCCAGACAAGCCTAGGAGGAAGGCGAAGTGGGAGCAGGATATTATCAACAACAAATTTCTTGATGAGGAACGGGAGGGCCTAATTTCCAGAATAGATCCCCACCCTCTCTGCACTCACGATGCCTTCGTCATTCCCAAGGACGATGGTGGAGGCCACGTCGTCATCGACTGCAGTATGCCATCGATCGACTCCGTTAACAATTTCATGGATGAAGTCTGTACCAAATTCTCCTATAAAGGCCTCGGCGATGTACCGGAGATTCTCGAGAAGGGTGACTATATGGGGACGATAGACATAAAAGACGCCTATCGCATGGTCTCCATTCACCCTGATGACCGCCAGCGTTAAGGCCTTCGCCATATGGGAGCTGGCGATGATAACTTCATTTACTTTCTTGACAATCAAGTATGGGCCTATCATCCAGCCCCTTTATATTTTCTAAGGTATCTGACTTCATCATGAGATGCAGAGTTTGTGAGGGTTTAACCAAAGTGGTAAACTACCTCGATGATTTCTGTCTCGTCGGTGGAACACGGTCTGAGGTCCAGGGCGCTCAGAGAACCATCATACACATACTAAGAAGACTTGGGTTTTTTGTTAATTTCAAGAAAGTTAGTAGTGTCGAGACCAAGGTCAGATACCTTGGCATTTTTCTTGATTCGGTTCGCCTCAAGCTTAGCCTTCCTCCCGATAAATTAGAAAAAACATTAGAGATACTTCGCAAACTATGTGGGTGCAAGAAGGCCAGTAGAAAGGAGCTTGAGCGGGTGGGGGGGTTGCTCGCTCACTGTGCCAAGGTCATTTGGGGTGGGCGGACCTTCTCAAGGCATATCTACAATCTCATGTCAAAGCTGAAACAACCATTTCATAGGACTAGGCTAGGCAAGGGGGTTAGGGAGGACCTCGACTGGTGGTTGGATTTCGCTACCGGCTTTAACAGGAGGGCCAAGATCCTAGGTAAATTTGCCCCCGTTATCTCTATTTACAGTGACTCTTCCAAGTGGGGCGTCGGTGCCTTGCATGGCAGTGACTGGGCTGTCGGCTCATACTCTGACTCGACTGCAGACATCCTTGATGATTACGTCGGTCATCACCACTTCCGTCCTCCGGAGGATGTCTGGACCGCCCACATCAACGTGCAGGAGATGTGGGCGGTCTACGCATCCTGCATCCATTGGAGTGCGGGCTGGTGCAACACCACGGTCATTTTTGTCACCGATAGTTCAGTTGTTCAGGCAGCATTTAACACTGGTAGGTCGAGGAGCGCCGAAATCATGCACTTCTTGCGTATGATATTTTGGTTCTCTGTGCAATACAATTTTACATTCAGTTCAATTTACATACGTAGTGCCGTTAACATAATATGCGATGCCTTAAGCAGATTGATTGACAATGATAGTGCCGCTAGGATCAGGAGTGTCGATGGTGCTAGGATGCTTTGTTGCAGCGACACGTTTGACCGATCGCTCGTCTCTTTCAGGGATAGCAGCCCTGAGAGTCGAGCAGCAGCAATACCAGCAACATTCGTACGCACATAACTCAACAATAGCAAAGGCCACACAGATCAAGAAATATTTAGGATATGCTGAACTGTTCCACTCCTCCAGGTTTCCTATACCATGTTCCGAGGAGCAGGTGGCCCTCTATGCCACCTGGTTGGCCAGAGATCTTAAGTATGTCTCCGTGATTAACTACCTCAGTGGTCTGAATTTCTTCCTTAAGCAGAACGGCGAAAGGCCAATAGACTACAAGAACTTTGTCCTGGCTTCTACACTTAAAGGTATACAGAGAGTTAGGGGTGATACACCACGGCGTGCCATGCCTCTCCTTCCCCATATGCTGCGCAATATCTTCGCGCTACTAACTGATAACCCTGGTCATGTTGCCTGGCGTGCAGCAGTTCTCTGCTCATTCCGTGGGCTGCTGTGGAAGTCCCAGGTCACCTGGTCCGATGCCTCCTTACTCAGATCTGATTTCCAGTTTTGTGACTGGGGGCTAGTTTTGACTGTTTGGCACTCCAAGACGATTCAATTCAATGAGAGGGTCCTGGAGATACCAATATCTAGGTGTTGTGATACGGACATGTGTGTGGTTTATTGGACCGAGAGGCATTTTAGCCAGATTATCGCTAACCCCTCTGATGTAGCCTTCCGCATTCCATGCCTCGGTGGAGGTTCTGCCCCTTTTCCTTACTCGGCCTGTCAGGAGACCCTGAAGATATTCTCTGCCAGGGCGGGTCTCGACGCTGCTTCCCTCTCTTCCCACTCACTTAGGAGGGGGGGTTGCACCTTCCTGGCCATGTGTGGAGCCACCATAGAAGAGCTGAAGGTCAGGGGCGACTGGGCGTCCGAAACTGTGTACGCATACCTTAAGACACCGCTTGGTGCTAGGATTGTTAACGACATGAGGGTGGGGGTGGCGCTATGTTCGAGTCAGGCCGGCATTGGGTTGGGGGGAGATGCTTAGGCGTCTCCTTGGCCTGTATTATGCTTAGCCATGACGCAAATAAAGTGTCCTACCCATCACCTCCTTGTCTCTCTCCTTTTCCATAGCCCAACTTTATAGAAAGTATAATCTATTATGCATATATAAAAGGGGCAGAGGTCTTGTCATGATTATCGATATTATTATTGCAATTATTCCCTTCTGATTATTGTCCAATCACTGACTTGCCCATATTTGCCCCGGTCCTTGCCTACACCAACGCCACCACCGGGCGTTGCGCGTCCCGGGCAGTCAGTCTTCCTCCTGCTTTCAAATTTTTACCGGTAAGCCTGTATTATGCTTAGCCATGACGCAAATAAAGTGTCCTATCCATCACCTCCTTGTCTCTCTCGTTTTCCATAGCCCAACTTTATATATATTATATATATATATACTTTTTATATACATGCATTATTTGGATCTCAATAAAGACAAAAGATGAGTGACTGGTTGAGAACAATGACTCTAGCTGACGAAACAATATCAGCCTACCATTATTTATGTTAGCAAAATTCACGACAAATGGGGCCAATAGTTGGTGCCATGTAATGTGCTCACACAAGCACTAGGCCTACTCATGAGAGGCCTGCTTCCGTGTGAGCAAACCAAACCCATGCCACTCAAGTCATATTTTTATAATCTCAAGTAATATTGATATAAGTAAGTAATATTTATATAATCTGTTGTATTGTATTCCACATATATATATAGTCGTTATATATACGGATAGTGATAAGCCCCTTATCGCGTGTAATAAGATCTGCAGTGTATAGTGCCCCCCTGTCAGTGGGGGTGGGGGGGGGTCTCCCAGCATCCTCTGCGCCCCCCCCCCCTACATGTGGTGGGCCGCACACTCCACACTCCACTCCACACTCCACATGGAGATTATATATATAACGACTAGCTGAGGCAAACACTATGAATATGATGGTTGGGGCCTGGGCCGGTTTAGCCGGCTGGGGTTGGCGGTTATTGCTCAGCCAGATGGGCCTCAGCAAATAAACGAGGCTTCCACCACTTCCCGTCTTGTCTCTAATCTTCCTACGTCGTAGCCCAATTCATGGGATATATAATTTATTACTATGAGTATAAAGGGGCGGAGCTATATTCCTATATCCTGCATGATCCTAGCATTTAATGCTGCCTTTATTATTAACCCACGATATTTATTGTTATATTCGCTGCAGGCCGTTTTCCGGCTGCGCTATCCTGGCCCCCCACCATGTTGCCAGATGTCAATCAGCGCTTGTTAGGTGCACATCGGCGCCAGTTAAAATTTGTTCTTGGTAGGGCGGTTATTGCTCAGCCAGATGGGCCTCAGCAAATAAACGAGGCTTCCACCACTTCCCGTCTTGTCTCTTATCTTCCTACGTCGTAGCCCAATTGATATAGTCGTTATATATACGGATAGTGATAAGCCCCTTATCGCGTGTAATAAGATCTGCAGTGTATAGTGCCCCCCTGTCGGTGGGGGGGGGGGGTCTCCCAGCATCCTCTGCGCCCCCCCCCCCCCTACGTGTGGTGGGCCGCACACTCCACACTCCACTCCACACTCCACATGGAGATTATATATATAACGACTAGCTGAGGCAAACACTATGAATATGATGGGACAGCGAATCCCAGCCGAGTCAAACCCATGACTTTTAAAATTGACAATTGTCGCTACCTAGCCGAGCACCGAGCGTGAATAGGAAAGATCAAGGACTGGTGAGCTCAGTATCAGGATAATGTGACTTAGTTGGAAATTGGGTCATTGTTGCTGGTGGTCTGGTCTTCCAGTGGGGCAGCACTATAACGTTTCCTTGAGTGTGCACTGTCAAAAGTCGATACCGCTCCTGATGTGACCTTAGATGTTGCCAGGATGTAAAGCCCAACAAACAATCAGCTAATTGATCCAACCATACCGCAAAATAGTGGTATTATTAAAATTAGAGGCAAAAAACGGCCATTGCTCTCAACTAGATGCAGGTGCTTGTTTGCGCTGCAGCCACATTCAGTTACCACATCGCTTAGGCGCGTAGAGTGGCACTGTTTGCACGGTAAGTCGACTGGTGTCAGATCGGGTGATATATGAGACTCAGGAGCCGCCGTCATCGGTAGCACGGCTACACAACCACCGCCGGGAAGCCGCTGTCCAGATACGGACCAGCCCTGGTGGCAGGCCTAGAACAGCCCGCTAATATTCATCACGTGGCACCCAGCCATCTATCCTGCTAGCGTTTTTGTTGCATTCTTTTTTATGTGTTTATCTTCCCCATTTTTGACGGTGCGTTTTCTTTTATATGTTTTCATTTGTGTATATGTTGTCTTTCTTTTAGGGGGAGTCCTTTTGTGTGAATGTATTGAGGAGTCAAATCTAGACATAACGATTTCATGAATATTAAATCCGGCCAGGCGTAGGCAGCCATTAACTGGCTCGGTGGTACGGCTGGACGGGGAGCCGACCCGGGTCGGCGGCAGCACAGAGTGGGTGAGGCGGCCAGAGCCTGGACACCGAGGGTGGCGAGAGGTGTGTGCACAGAGGGGAGAAGGACAGGATGGGTCAGAATGTGACAAGAAATGGGTCGGGAACGGACACGTGGAGGGAGAGCTGTGAGGTCATGGGGAGAGGTCGAGAGGAGAGGTCATGGGAAGAGGGAGAGCGGCGAGGGCATGGGGAGAGGGAGAGAGGAGAGGGCATGGGGAGAGGGAGAGCGGAGAGGGCATGGGGAGAGGGAGTGTGGCGAGGGCATGGGGAGAGGAGAGAGGAGAGGGCATGGGGAGAGGGAGAGAGGCCATGGGGAGAGGGGAGAGGGGGAGGGCATGGGGGGAGAGGGAGAGCGGAGAGGGCATGGGGAGAGAGAGGGAGGCGGCGAGGCATGGGGGAGAGGGGAGAGGGCATGGGAGGAGGGAGAGAGGGGAGGGCATGGGGAGAGGGAGAGAGGAGAGGGCATGGGGAGAGGGAGAAGAGGAAGGGGCATGGGGAGGGAGAGCGGCGAGGGCATGGGGAGAGGGAGAGAGGAGAGGCATGGGGGAGAGGGAGAGAGAGGAGAGGCATGGGGAGAGGGAGAGATGAGAGGGCATGGGGAGAGGGAGAGAGGAGAGGGCATGGGGAGAGGGAGAGAGGAGAGGGCATGGGGAGAGAGGAGAGGGCATGGGGAGAGAGGAGAGGGCATGGGGAAAGGGAGAGAGGAGAGGGCATGGGGAGAGGGAGAGAGGACAGGGCATGGGGAGAGACGAGAGGACATGGGGAGAGGGAGAGCGGCGAGGGCATGGGGAGAGGGAGAGAGGAGAGGGCATGGGGAGAGGGAGAGAGGAGAGGGCATGGGGAGAGGGAGAGAGGAGAGGGCATGGGGAGAGGGAGAGAGGAGAGGGCATGGGGAGAGGGAGAGAGGAGAGGGCATGGGGAGAGGGAGAGCGGAGAGGGCATGGGGAGAGGGGGAGAGGAGAGAGAGAGGGAGGGGACAGGAGGGAGTGGAAAGAGTAGAGGGGAGAGGGGAAAGGAGAGATGAGAGATGGGAGAATAGAGAGGGGGAGAGGAGAGAGAGAGGACAGGAAAGAGGACAGAGGGAAGAGGGGAAGAGAAACAGGGTTGATGGGAAGGAAAGCTCGGAGAGGCAAAAGGAAAAGGGCAGACTGAATAGAGAGAGAAGAGGTGGAACGGGAACGAGTAGATGGGTTGAGGAAGAGAGAGGAAAGAGGTGAAAGAGGAGCGGGTAGATGGGAGAGGGGAGAGGGGAGAGGAGAGAGGGGAGAGGGGAGAGGGGAAGAACACCCACAACTATTTGAAGAGAGGTGTTGACTTCCAAAACTAAATAGGTTATAACGCCAATCAAGTGTAAACACAAATTATATATATCCTTTTGAAAGCTGGCATAGACATCAATACTCGTAAATACTTTGAGTTTAAACATTGCTAAGTTGGTAGATTCCAATTTGGGTTTCCTTTCTAACTCACAATACTAAAATCACAAGCGTCAAATTTAAATGGATTCAACAGTCCCGGGACTGCGGGGAGAGCCTCCCATGTGTGCTCCTAATGGGGCTGTCACATTACAACATTTCTCGCAAACGCGCGTCGATGTATGTGATTTTTTTGGTGCAATGTCGGGATACATCAGGAAGCATTACGCACGCGTTAGATGCGCGTTGGTATTCGTTCATCTACGGCAAAGGTTGACAAGGCTTGGTGGCGTGCGTCATCGGATTGGCAAAGTTTTGTGCTTGCACAAAACTTTCCACAACTGACAATGCGTGACAACACGCGGGTGCCAACATTATGGCGACGTCAGAAGCATGTCAACATCGGCGGAATAACGTTATGCGAATGCTAGGCAGACGCCGTGCGCGCATGAGGGTCGTTCCCACACGTTGTGCCAAATGGTTGCTTTTTGTTGTTTTATGTCCTACCAACATCTAAGGTCATATCAGGACCAATATGTTGCGCTGACGCCGAAAAGTTTGACGTGACTCGACGATTAAAAGTGATTTTGCGCGTTGGCAGCACGGCGGCGAGAAGCGTCATAATGTGACAGCGTGTTGATTATAAAGCAGCTCTGCTCTACCGCCCGCCCCTCTGCACGGCATCTCAGATCAACCAGTCGTTTCTCGTTCTGCCCCTCTCCTGCCGACTGCCGGACTCTACTGAATCCACCCTCATGGTGCCATCTGGGGGATGTGGGTGAGTGGGTGGGTGGGCCCGCCGCCCGCCGCCCGCCACCCGCCGCCCGCCGCCCGCCGCATGTACATACATTTATCTATATATATAATGTAAATATATATATATATATATATATATATATGTATATACATAAATATGTAGAGTATAGATGTATTAAAAGAATACAAACATGTAAATGCATTAATATGTATATATGTGTACATATATATATATATTTATACATATATATATATATATATATATATATATACATTCTATAGAAGTACGGGTTCGGTAAAACAAAGGCGAACGTGGTGATGTGAAAGTCAATTCGCCCTGACCCCGTAAGGAAGCGTGGTACGCGGGTAGATAGATGCCACCATGGTTCCCCCGCAGCCCCTGTGTGTCACCCGCGCCACACGCCGTGCGCCTAATCCCACCGTCGCCCCCTAGTGTATGTTGCTAGTACTACTCCTTTGCTGGCTCCAAGCGGCTGCCCGCAGTGACGCCCACTCGTGGAGGAAATCTGAACCAAGAGGTGGCCTGACCCGGTGTTGCAGTTTCCGCTGCACACCAATTTACGAGGGACACATCGCTTCTGCGCATGCGTCAAAATGGAACAGCATCGTCACTAACCTTATAAATTTAATAGAATGTTTTTGGTAAAGATGTTTTCTAAATGTGTACCAAGCGATTTGTTTCTACGTGGTGTGGTTTTAGAGATATTTCACTTTTTCTGTATTTTCTGTATGAAGATTGCTCATGACCATTGACAATCCCTTGAGTTTGATGGTACACGCAGTGCAAAACATTAGTTTTATTCAAAATTAAGAGAAGTGCAGAAGCCTAACCTTATAAATTTAATATAATCTATTCATTGAATATGTTTTCTATATGTGTTCCGAGTGTGTTGCTTCTAGGTGGTGTAATTTGATAGATATTTGACTTTTTCTGGATGAAGATTTGCTCACGGCCATTGACAATACGTTTGAATGTATGTGTCCCTCGCAAACTGGTGTGCCGCGGAAACTGCAACACCGGGACTCGCCCGGACTATGTACAGCATGTAGTGGATCTGTATATGGTGAGAATGACGCGTTAGTCAGTTCCTGAAATAATGGTGTTGATCGATTGATTGATTAGTGGTTGCTTTACGCCGTTTCGGCAGCATATAGGCACATTCACGGTCCGAACTGTTTACACACAAAAAATCAAACCATCAATTTTACATGTAAAACCATAAAATCAATTATGTGTCAACAGACACTCATTAAATTAAAACCTCACAATTATAAATTTGTGGCCCAGGGAAATAAAATTCCCGACATAAAATGGACTCTAGATTTGTATCTGACGGACTCAAGTTATTTTGGTCCTGTTATCCATTTTTGTTACATATATAGGGATCCCATTCCTGAGCAAAAACGCTGATTTCAGCGAAAACTGTGTCCCAAAATCAGCAGGGGCAAAAAATCCTGTCCACGAACAAACGTTTACTTGTATTTATTTGTTTGTCTTGAAGTCTTAAAACAGGAGAATGTCACGGCCATAATATGTCCAAGCAGGTGCTAGATTGCACCATTCTAATCATAGGTTGTCTTAAAATGTCAGGTGAGCATACCCCCGGACTCCTCTGCTTTTTCAGAAAGTTTTCATTGTTGTCACTGGGACCCATGATTTATATATATGTATATATCTGTATATATATGTATACATATGTATACAACTATATATATGTATATATGTAATGTATATATGTACATAACAAGGAGGTGGTGGTGAATTCATGGAATTAGATTTTTGAATTTCTATCATTTTCAGATAAATACAGAAATATAGAAATATATTAACTGTTGATTGTTATAATTTACCTAAAATTAATGTGAAGTAACTTTGCTTTCAGATGGCTAATTTCTGTTTTATCAGAATATATTTGTTTACAAAGGCAATCTGGGCTTTGTTTGGTTTTTTGCAAGTCTCTAATAGGGGCGGGTGTGGGTTACTAGCACTCTGTACATGGGGCGTTAGCAGCTTTCCGAGGGTGGCTTCGATGGTGAACACATGTACAGAAAATGATATCATATTTAATTAAACTATTTGCCTGGACATAATTTCAGTGCACTCGACAGAAAAAAAAAAATGTTGGGAAGGAACCATTCCAAGCCATTGGGTAGGGTTAAGAGAATCCTTTATCTTTTGAGTCTAATTTGAAGAATTGTATGTTTTAAACAACTTCTGTCAGCGAAGAAGGCACTGGTCTCCCGGCCGTACAACATTACATTGTTTACATGAATTTGTTTGAGGTGGAAAATAGCAACTCTTGATAATAAGGTATGATCAAACAATAATTACCCATCTAGATGCATAATGCTATATGATAAATTTGTTTAGACAATATTGCGACGTATTAAATTTATTCATTAATTGTGCCGTCTGAAAGTGATTGTTCTGGATTTGAATGGGCGATATCTGATTAGAAGTGGAGGTCTGTGTATGGATTCTAGTATTTTTCTGGGAAATAGTTGCCAAGGACAGGAATTCATGGCATGATTTTTATTCGCAAACGCACAGTTTTAGCTGATCAAATATCTCAATCTAAGCAGATGTGTCAGCAGAGTAAAGATTGTCTCCTTCACCTACCAGACTCTCTGACTGCAGCTACACACATCCTATCGGCCCCTGCACATTCTGAGCATTGGTCATTGACGAGTTCACAACAAATGAGGAGTTGCTGTCATCGTCGCCACATATGGACAAACAAAAAAAGACAATTTGCAGTTACAAGACTAGCGATATGTCCACATCTTATAATACTGTTTATAGGAGTGTTTGCTGTTGTCTGATATTAGTTAAATAAACGTTAGAAACAGCAGATAAACCAATGACAATTCAACATCATAGCGTCTGGTAGTCGCAAGGAACCAGCAGAAAGCAACTCAGAAGAAGTCCATTGCTACTTCCTGGGACTCAAATTTAAATGTGTGGCGGCCTTTGGAAGGCTAAAGTTACGGCCCGCCAGTCTCCAAGCACACTCTCAGGGTAAACTGGAGGCGCGATGTGCACGGAGCGCGGGGGAGCGCCTCCCTCAATTACACAGCAGTGGCATATTTATAGGTATATAACGCTGAGCACTTACAGTCAACCTAGCGCCTCCATGTTCCTGAAGAAAGCAAGCGCTCCACACCACAGCAAGTGGCTTCCTCGGATATACCTTGGCCAGATTCGGCCAGGTTCTTTGGCTGCTTCACTTCGTGCATTATGTATTCGGGGATCAATGCCTCTGCTTGGTGAGCTGCGTACCTTGATGAGCTGCCTACTGGACTTGGAGTGCAGTCAACCGATTGATCAGTTCCCCACTCTCCCTCTCCTTAATGACAGCTATCGAATGGAAGAGGGTTAATGGGGTTTTTGCATTATGAACCACAAGGAATAGGCACTATCTGCCAGAGGTAGTATTAGCAGAGACAGCAGCGGGGCGAGCCTGATGGATGGAGCAGGAGGTGGGGGAAGGTGCAGGGGTCGTAGTCACAGCAGCGAAGGGCAATGGTAGTAAGTTATATGTAGTAGCTCAGTGGCCAAGTGTGGTAAGCCATAAGTAGGTCAGTGGGCAATGGTAGTAAGCCATAAGTAGTAGGTGAGTGGGAAATGGTAGTAAGCCAAAAGTAGGTCAGTGGACAATGGTAGTAACTCATGATAGATCAGTGGGCGATAGTAGTAAGTCATTAGAGGTAGGTGTGGGCAATGGTAGTAAGTCATAAGTAGGTCAGTGAGCAATGGTAGTAAGCCATCAGTACTAGGTCAGTGAGCAATACTACTAATTTATAAGTAAGTCAGTGAGCAATGGTAGTAAGCCATAACTAGGTCAGTGAGCAATGCTAGTAAGCCATAAGTACTAGATCAGTGAGTAATGCTAGTAAGTCATAAGTACTAGGTCAGTAAGCAATGGTAGTAAGTCATACGTAGGTCAGTGAGAAATGATAGTAAGTTATAAGTAGGTCAGAGAGCAATGGTAGTAAGCCATAAGTACTAGATCAGTGAACAATGATAGTAAGCCATAAGTAGTTCAGTGAACAATGGTAGTAAGCCATAAGAAGGTCAGTGAGCAATGGTAGTAAGCCATACGTACTAGTTCAGTGAGCAATGATAGTAAGCCATAAGAAGGTCAGTGAGCAATGGTATTAAGCCATACGTACTAGTTCAGTGAACAATGATAGTAAGCCATAAGTAGGTCAGTGAGCAATGGTTGTAAGCCATATGTACTAGGTCAGTGAACAATGATAGTAAGCCATAAGTAGGTCAGTGAGCAATGCTAGTAAACTATAAGGACAAGGTCAGTGAGCAATGGTAGTAAGTCATAACTAGGTCAGTGAGCAATGGTAGTAAGTCATAAGTAGGTCAGTGAGCAATGGTAGTAAACTATAAGGACTAGGTCAGTGAGCAATGGTAGTAAGTCATAAGTAGGTCAGTGAGCAATGCTAGTAAACTATAAGGACTAGGTCAGTGAGCAATGGTAGTAAGCCATACGTCCTAGTTCAGTGAGCAATGGTAGTAAGTCATAAGCAGGTCAGTGAGAAATGATAGTAAGCCATAAGTAGGTCAGTGAGCAATGGTAGTAAGCCATAAGTACTAGCTACGTGAGCAATGGTAGTAAGCCATAAGTAGGTCAGTGAGCAATGGTAGTAAGCCATAAGTACTAGCTCAGTGAGTAATGGTAGTAAGTCATAAGTAGGTCAAAGAGCAACGGTAGTAAGCCATATGTACTAGGTCAGTGAGCAATCGTAGTAAACTATGGGTAGCAGGTCAGTTTAATAAGCATAATCATGGTCATATGATTGTATATAGGGCATAGGAGGAACTACTGTGAATATTGCTCTTAAGGCTTATAATGCATTAGCAATAATTATACACGGACTAGGTTTGTAGGTATTTCGTGTTAGCATGTCATATATAATGGAGAACCCAAATGGGAAAATTGCAGTAGAGATGTGATAGACTTTTACCCTAAATTTATATATAGATTGTGCGAACATTACCTTAATCCCAATGTACCGCAGTTGTGAGCAATACAATCAGGTATTTGATAGCCAACACCAATCTGGATTTATGCGGCTCTTATTTTGGTAGTGTTCTTGCCTGTATATATACGGAATCTCCATAGCTAGTTGGCCAATATTAATAAGCTACCTAAGAGGACCCAAGTTCAAGGCCATGCCGCAAGAAGTGAACATGCTTTCTTTTAAAATTAATCTTGGCTTTCACCCCTTAACTTGCCGTGCAGGTGCCTGTGAACTTGTCGCCTCCCATTGCTGATGCCCCACCTCGTCAGCCCCCACGTGACCGACGCCATGTGATCAGTAGCCACGTGACCCTCGCCATGATGAGAAATGACACAGAAAGGAGGCTGCCACTTGCACGTGACCTGGGAGTGACCGCTACGTGACCTGAGGGATGATGATGGAGCAACCACAGGGAGACTGCAGCTACCCGAAACTTGATGTAATAGGCACCCATTGCACCTCAACCATTGTGGGGCGAAGAGCACAGAACTATTTGTGGGCTTAGTGCACCTCAGCATTGTGGGGCGTAGTTCATCTCACCATTGTTGGGCCATAGTGCACCTCACCATTGTGGGGCCTAGTGCACCTCACCATAGTTGGGCCATAGTGCACCTCACCACTATGAGGCCTAGTGCACCTCACTGTTGTTGGGCCTAGAGAACCTCAAACATTGTTGGGCCTAGTGCACCTCACCATTCCGGTGCATAGGGTACCTTACCATTGTTGGGCCTAGTGCACCTCACCATTGTTGGGCCTAGTGCACCTCACCATCATGGAGCCTAGGGCATCTCAACATTGTTGGGCCTAGTGCACCTCAACCATTGTGGGGCACAGTACATCTCACCATTGTTGGGCCTAGCGCACCTCCCCATTGCTGGGCCTAGTGCACCTCAACCATTGTGGGGAATCGTACATCTAACCATTGTTGGGCCTAGTGCACCTCACCATTGTTGGGCCTAGTGCACCTCACCATTGTTGGGCCTAGTGCACCTCAACCAGTGTGGGGCATAGTACATCTCACAATTGTTGGGCCTAGTGCACCTAAACCATTGTTGGGCCTAGTGCACCTCAACCCTTGTGGGGCATAGTACGTCTCACCATTGTTGGGCCTAGTGCACCTCAACCATTGTGGGGCATAGTACATCTCACCAGTGTTGGGCCTAGTGCACCTAAACCAGTGTGGGGCATAGTACATCTCACCATTGTTGGACCTAGTGCACCTAAACCAGTGTAGGGACGAGTACATCTCACCAGCCTGGGACATACATCACCTCACCATTGTAGGGCCTAGTGCACCTCACTACTGTGGGGCCTAGTGCATCTCACTATTGTGGGGCCCTAGTTCACCGCACAATTGTTGGGCCTAGCACACCTCACCATTGTGGGGTGTAGTACACCTCACCATTGTGGAGCATAGTGCCCCTCACCATTGTGGGGCCTACTGCACCACCCCATTGTTGGGTCTAGTGTACCTCAGTATGCTGGGGTCCTGTGTACCTCACCATTGTGGGGTCTAGTGCACCTCACCGTTGTTGGGCCTAATGGACCTTACCCAATGTGGGGCCTAGTGCACCTGACCATTGTGGTGTGATGTGTACCTCACCATTGTTGAGTATTGTGAACCTCACCATTGTGGGGCCTAGTGCACCTCACCATTGTGGGGTGTCATGCACCTCACCATTGTGGGGCCTAGTGCAACTCAACCACTGTGGGGCCTAGTACATCTCAACCATTGTGGGGCCTAGAGCACCTCAACCATTGTGGGCCTAGTGCACCTCCCCATTCTGGGGCCTAGTGCATCTCAACCATTCTGGGGCCTAGTGCACCTCAACCATGCTGGGGCCTAATGCACTTCAAGCATTCTGAGGCCTAGTGCATATCACCATTGTGGAGCCTAGTGCACCTCAACTGTTGTAGGGCCTAGTGCACCTCAGCCACTATGGGGCCTTGTGGATCTCACCTTTGTGGTGCCCTGTGCACCCCATTATTGTGGGGCCCTAGTGCACTACACCATTTTGGGGCCTAGTGCACCTCACCATTACAGGGGCTAGTGCACCTCACCATTTTGGGGTTTAGTGCACCTCACCATTGTGAGGCATAGTGCACATCACCATTACTGGACTAGTTCCCTTCACCAATGCACCTCACCTCATACTTCTAAGTTCTATCCAATTGTTTCAACATGGCATTTAGTGCAGAAATGATATTTTCGTGAAACTTAACTACATGTATTGCGTCCTATCACATTGGTTTTGATTTCCTTATTTGCATGGGTACGAAATATATTGGGAACACAGTTAAGCTATACAATTAAGTCGAAGAATAGGAGGCGGGCTTGCTTACCCCTGTTCTATTCTAGCAGTCTCATGTCGTCAGTACATACTGCTGGGTGCGTGCTTAAATATGAGCATGCTCTATATCACGTTGTTGGGATTTGTTTTATGGCAAGTCCATCGCACCACTGCAACATGGCACCAACACGCAACTCGGCCTGACACAAAAGCACGACAAGTTGTCCCGTTTCGTAAATCCGTTTAACAAAAGCAGCAAGGCGAGCTCTTCTCTTGACCTGATTCTTGGTCTTACAACGAAATAAAGGCAGACTAATACGAACTGTTCGTTTGATACCATTAGTAGCAGTAGTGTGGCGACATAACATGAAGACTAAATGCTGCTAGTGAAGAGCTTTGATTACACTGAACCTCAGATGTCTGGGAACTGGGTCACAGTCGGCGTTCGGAACGCGCCATTAATGCGCGTATTATATAGTGATCCGCCCTGAAAAATCGGACTGGGACGCGGCCGGAATTGCCGCCATTTTGAATGAGGCTAATTATTCAAGGTGGCCCGCCACTCAAACAGCACGGGGACGCACTGAGTGAGTGGTTTAATGGACGTACATTAACAGGCACATGTGGTTTTAGTAGGCGGGATGATAATAGTTAGTGGGTGAAACCAAGGCCATCTCAGATTCACGCTTCGCGGTTTTATGGGCGCGTATCTGCCGCTGTCTAATTGTCGTGTGCTGTCAGAAACATTCAAGCTTCATTAAAGCGGCATTGTCCGATGAAACTATCATCATTTTCAAAAGCAAAACAGTTATATAGATTTGTTACTGGTGCACTTATTAATCATTTGTTGCTACATAGAGGGCATATCGAGTCAATTTTATAGAACCTGTTTATATAAACCTATGGTGTCAGTGTTTTAGCATGCATGTCAACATTAATTTGGCATGTTTACATATCAAATAGACCCCGAACAGCTAAATTAGTATACTTTTAGTTTCAGTAAAATGGTAATATGCAGCATCTAAATGTCATATACTGTTAGTTTCAGTAAAATGGTAATATGCAGAATCTAAATGTTGTATCCTGTTAGTTTCAGTGAAATGGTAATATGCAGAATCTAAATGTTGTATACTTTTATTTTCAGTAAAACGGTAATATGCAGCATCTAAATGTCATTTACTGTTAGTTTCAGTAAAATGGTAATATGCAGAATCTAAATGTTGTATACCGATAGTTTTAGTAAAATGGTAACAAGCAACATCTAATACCCCTGTCACACTACGACATAACGAGCTAACGTAAGCCTGACGTGATCACATTTGATCATTACGTTGTCGTACGTTGGGTTATGTTATTATGACGTCATAATGACGTTAGACTGACGTCGAGCTACGTCATGTTATGTCGTGTTACGTCGGCGTGCGTCACGGTTTTGAACCCGTTCAAAACTTTTGACGTGACGCGAACGTAAGGGTTTACGTTCGCCGTACGTTCTGTACACGTTCGGTGAACGTCAATGACGTTAAACCGACGTTATTAAAACGTTAGTCACTACGTTCAACTACGTTCCACTACGTTGACCCACAATAAACTGAGTGCAAATGGCCACGTGGCGTAATGGGAACGTCAGGAGAACGTCAGGAGAACGTCAGGAGAACGTCAGGAGAACGTGCATTCAACGTCTCATGACGTATCTAACGTCATGTAACGTTCTTCTGGCGATGGAATAACGTTCATAACGTTCCGTGAACGTAAGGAAGTTGACCTCTCTCGTTGAATGACGGTATCACTACGCTTTACCGACGTTACGATCTCGTCCATTACGCTGCATCCACGTTCAACTTGGGCCCAAATTTGCATACTACGCCGAGAAGTTCAACGTTCTTCACGTTCTCCCTATGCTGACGTCATTACATCGTAGTGTGACAGGGCCATAAGTGTTGTATACTGTTAGTTTCAGAAAAATGGTAATAGGCATAATCTAAATGTTGTATACTGTTAGTTTCAGAAAAATGGTAATAGGCATAATCTAAATGTTGTATACTGTTAGTTTCAGTAAAATGGTAATATGCAGAATCTAAATATTGCATACGTTTAGTTTCAGTAAAATGGTAATATGCAGAATCTAAATGTTCTATATTGTTATTTTCAGTAAAATGGTAATATGCATAATCTAAATGTAGTATACTATTAGTTTCAGTAAAATGGTAATATGCGGAATCTAAATGTTGTATACTGTTAGTTTCAGTAAAATGGTAATATGGAGAATCTAAATGTTGCATACTTTTAGTTTCAGTAAAACGGTAATATGCAGAATCTAAATGTTGTATACTATTAGTTTAAGTAAAATGGTAATATCCAGAATCTAAATGTTCTATATTGTTAGTTTCAGTAAAATGGTAATATGGTAATATGCAGAACTAAATGTTGTATACTTTTAGTTTCAGTAAAATGGTAATAGGCATAATCTAAATATTGTATACTGTTAGTTTTCGAAAAATTACAACATGCAACATCTAAATGTTGTGTCCTGATAGTTTCAGTAAAATAGTATCCAGATTATAAATGTTGTATTCTCTTAGTTTCAGTAAAATGGTAATAGGCATAATCTAAATGTTGTGTACTGTTAGTTTCAGTAAAATGGTAATATGCAGAATCTAAATGTTGTATCATTACTGGTGTACGGGCAGGGAGGAACGAGGAAGCAGAGCTGTGAATGACATAACTTTATTCTCATGACAATCTCATCCAACGGCGATTTCGCTTGCACTACTTGCTGTTTGAGCATGCCCGCAGGCCAAGTCTGACATGAACATGAAGTTATGCGAGTCATTAATTTAATCATCAAGAACATATGTACAATGTTCTTTATGAAAGTAACAGTTAATCATGTGATGGAGATACCTCACAACATATCAACACAATATATCAACGATCATGAGTCAAGTGAGGGAGAAGAATAATAAATCATATAAGTAGTAATCAGGTGGATCAATGAGCTTTTAGGGTAAATGATCAGGTTTGCTTGATCTTATCAACATATGTATAATAAGATAGTGATGAGTGGCTAATAGGAGAAATTAACCTATTCACAGTTTAGGATAATTACGGCGAGGCAATTTTTGTGTCATTAAATGATTTTTGTTTTTATTTCTCTCGTTGTGTTTGATTTATATCGAGACAAGTGCCAATGCCAAAGTTGTGGCTGTGTGTCCTTAGTTTATGGCAGCTATTAGGGTTTTGTTGACCTTGTTGGAGTCTTTGGTGCTTATGTATGTTCGGTGAGCCTGGGAGAGCCATCCCCCAAACCTCTGCACCTCCAGTTCCGTACTGCCTGAGGCGAATGTGACTGTGGCTGCCGCCTTCCTGATGGCATGCAGCGTGACTGGGGTTTCTACCCCTACCGCCCTCTGAGTGTCTTTCCACACATGCCGATATATGGTATCATCATGGTATCGCCATATCCTGGGTATACCAGCAGTGGTTGTGCTGGGTGCCGTGTCAGGTCTTCGTTCAGCATGCGTTTGTATGCTGTGACCGGGCATAGCGCCGGGTTGGGTGCTGGTGCCAGGTTTAGTATCCTCGGCTGGGTGTTGCCCTGTACGTTCTTGGCCCACTTCTGGTCGATCCTGAGTTCTCCTCCTTGTATGGTGACGTCTGATCTCGTCTTGTGCCCAGTTTTGTCAAATGCATTCGCTGCCCTGGGGGCCACCTCCGATTGTCTCGCTCCTGTGTAGTACATGATGAGTATGGTGAAAGCCACCACCCTGGGCTTCTGGGTGTCCTGCAGGTACTCCACCACTGCCCTGATTGTGGCTATCGGGGCGTGTGGTGTGGGGCATGGCTTGTGGGTTTTTGACCTCTTGAGGGCGTCCATCGCCAGCTTCAACCTGATATCGTCCATCTGTTCGAGTGGTGCCTTGTTCAGTCTGAAGTGCATGTGGATGTGGGATACCGTATTGGCCACGGATGATGGGCAATGTCGGGCCACTACTTCTTCGATCCAGCACCGTATCTCATCGGATGTGGGGTTCAGCTCAGTTACCCCATAGGTGATGCAGTGGTGCCTGTACGCTTTTACCGCCGTTCTGTGGTTTGGCCACGTGCCTGGGCCCCAGGCCTGGGTCTGTCTTGCCTCCACCGCCGTCCGCAGTCGTTTGTACCCCGGATCTGTAAGGTGCAAGGCATTTGTGTTGTTTGTATGCGAGCAAGCATGGTTGTACAGAGATTAAGCAGTGTTGAGCACATAATCGAATTGCAGTGTTTGTATGTCGTTCACTTATGTGGGCCCTGCTGAGTGCATCGGCTAATACATTATCAACCCCTGCTATCTGTTGGAATGTGACCTTGACCTGTAGTATGGCCTGTATCATCCAGGCTGAGCGGGCTGCTTTGAGCAGGCGTGCATCATGTGTGCAACCAGTGGTGAGCATGTGGACTGCGGCTTGGTTATCGCACATGACTCAAATGTGGCCCTCAATCTCCTTCATGTACGAATGTATGGAGGGCTACTATGACGTTTAGTGCCTCCAGTTGGTTAATGTTTGTGTTTGGGTCGTTTGAGACTGCATAGTGTAGTTTGAGGGAGTATGCACTGGTGGAGTCGGCTCCTCCTATGACCCCCATGCATGCATTGACCTAGATGGTCCTGTGTGGTGTGGTTGGTGGTATTACCAATGTTCCATTCCATCCGCATGAGAATTCTGTTCGGTAACGATGGTTGTGCCATCCCCCATGGCCCATAGAGTGTCGAGCAGGCGGCCAACAACTATACGTGTTGGTTGGATGCATTTTGCTAAGTGAAACAGCTTGCCCAGTATGGACTGGAGCTGCTTTTTTGTGATTGTACTCCTCTTTATAGTTGAGTTGACCTGTCTAATGATGGCATTTCTTTTGTCAATTGGTATGGATAGTGTCATGTCAGGTGCGGTTATGTTTATGCCGAGCCATCGGACCATGTGGGCTGGGGGCTGGGTCTTCTCGGTTGCTTCGAGTAGACTGAGCTGGCGAATGAGATCTCTCGTTATTGCGAAGTGCGTGTTACATGTGTGTATGTTGGGGGCTACCACGATTAAATCATCGAGATACATTATTGCATTGACACCTTGTTCTTTCAGCATGTATACCACAGCCTCAGCCTCAGCCACCTGTGTTCATGTATGTCACCGAGTGCCATATTTTTAATGATGTAAGCATTAATGGAAGTTCTTACCGGGTAGGGCATGTCGGTGATAATCCTGCATTTGGTAGGATCTGCCTTCTCCCTGGTCATTATCGGTGAGATGTGGTACCAGGGGGGTGAACGGTGGTTCGCTATACAGTCCGTATATAGCTCCTAGGCTCCTTTCTTATGTTATGTATCCCTCGACCACATCCGGATGTTGTTTTGCATTCAGATGGTTGGGGCAGCCTGTGCTGTCAGAAGTAGTGCCGAGATATCCTAGCAGGAAGCTGTATGTGATGAAGTCGAGTAACTGTCTATGGTCATCCGTTTTTACGAGGCAGGCGGCATCCCCACTCGGGTAGGTTGAGTGCAGAAGGTACCGGTGTGCGTGTCTCCATGCCATTGGGCAGACCGGTGGCCCTGACTTTCTCCTATATTTTGGCGATAACAGGCTGGAGGGGGGGGGGCTGTGATCGGCCAGTTGCATTTGTGGTGTTCAGTGAAGGCACTGGGGGCCGGGTCAATGACGCTGTGGGCGAGGGTTGTTTTGTCTGCCATACAGTGTTCACGTATGACATCAAAGTCTATGTTGCCGTGAATATGGCCTATGCTGCCGACACGGCGTAAAGAAACCACCAATCAATCAATCAACTATGTTGTGTAACGTGCCGGCCGGTTGGTTGCTACCTCTGTGTGCATTGGTGTGGGTGGCATGGTGGTGGGAGCTGGTGGCATGTTTGCGTGTAGTTATGGTAGTAGCTACTGCAGCACGTTCGTCTCGCCTGTCGTGGTCAGGTTGGCAGTTGTGTAGGGGGGGGCCGTAATCTGCTAATCCTTTGTTGGGGGAGGGCTGCATGCCTCCCCCCCCGAGCTGTGATGTTGCTGGGGTGGGCTTCTTGTGTGTGGTTAGTGTCGTTGCAAGTGGTGCCTGTCATGCGGGCTTTGCCGACGTGTGTGTTTGTGGTGTGGTGCCCGCCGCGACCTGTGGCTAGGGTGCGAATCTCATCACGACGTGCTGTGTTTGTGGAGCCGTTGACAGTGGTTTTGCTGCTCAGACTGGCGGCTATCTTGGATAGGCAGTCCACACGACCACCTACGTTCACACATACATCAGGAATTTGAGCTTTGATAATATTTTGTTTGACATTTTGTACACGAGTTCGCATTGTTTGCTGGGGGTGGTCACGGTCCAGGTGGCATATTATAGCTTCTTTCGATCCATCCCCTCTTCTAGTTTTTTGCCATGTTATTCTTGGCCTTTTTCCTGCACTGCTGTTCAGTGTGCTTATAGTATGTTTGTGTTGTATGGAAGCAGTATGCACATGCGTGGACCACGTCCTGTGGGCCTTCCTGATGGTGTTGGGGCTTGTTCCACCTCCTCCCCGAGTTGTATGTTAGGCACGGTCTCTCGTGCGGCTCACCCTTCAGAAAAATGGTAATATGCAGAATCTAAATGTTGTATACTGTTAGTTTCAGTACAATGGTAATATGCAGAATATAACCAAGGCGAGTTGAGCATCCGCTTTCCGTGTTGGTCGGTCGTGGATTCGAATTCCGGGTTCAAACCCTGATCGAGTGAAACCAATGTCTTACAAATTTATGCTTATCATGGCTCAGCCTAGCATTACAAAGAGTAGTGGAATGAAGACATTTCCTATTTGGGTTCTCTAGTAAAAAAACATATATATTCTAACAACAAATTCATACTTTCCAAAAGATTGGTAATCTCTAAATTGTTTGTACCTACAACATTTTATTTTTCCTTATTGCACAAAATATGCAAAAATCCCTATTTCCATATTCCAATGGAAAAATATGTACTTTCACCCTCAAAAAAGAGAAATTGTCTGCTTTCGAAAGTTCCATTGGTGTATGAAATACTATGGCTTAAGACTGTTTACAGAATACACAGACAAACTTATGGGTAGGCAGGTATGGATTCGGCTAGTTATGCATAATAGGGAAATCTGACACAAAACCACACACCTGGTGATGGCCGCGCGTTCCACCCCACACGTAGAACCCGGCAGGTCACAGCAGTCAGGGCAGGTCACAGGTTCACTGACAGACCGAGAAGCGCCAGGTGTCCTTGACAGTGTCCTTCACCTGCTGCTTGTGCCGGCTTAAGGTGGTGACGCTGTAACGTGTCTACCTGGTACATTCAGTTTCACACAGACCTATTCCACCAACCACTATAATCATACACATCCCGCTGTACTCAGCACTGCCTGCTACATATGGCCACATATGGCTATCAGTATCAGCGATGCAGCACACAATTAGATGACAGGGAATACCAACATAATATGGCTATCAGTATTAGCAATGCACCACATAATTAGATGACAGGGAATACCAATATAATATGGCTATCATTATCAGTGATGCAGCACACAATTAGATGATGGAGAATACCAATATATTATTTCTATCAGTATCAGCGATGCAGCACACAATTAGATGACGGAGAGTACCAATATAATATGGCCATCAGTATCAGTGATGCAGCACACAATTAGATGATGGAGAGTACCAATATAATATGGCCATCAGTATCAGCGATGCAGCACACAATTAGATGATGGAGAATACCAACATAATATGGCCATCAGTATCAGTGATGCAGCACACAATTAGATAATGGAGAATACCAACATAATATGGTTATCAGTATCAGCGATGTAGCACACACTTAAATGATGGGGAATACTAATATAATATGGCTATCAGTATCAGCAATGCAGCACACAATTAGATGACAGAGAATACCAATATAATATGGATATCAGTACCAGTGTTGTGGCACACAATTAAATGACGGGGAATACCAATATAATATGGCTATCAGTATCAGCGATGCAGCACACAATTAGATGATGGAGACTACCCATATAATATGCCTATCAGTATCACCTAGGCAGCGCACAATTAGATGACAGGAATACCAATATAATATGGCTATCAGTATCGGCAATGCAGCACACAATTAGATGACGGGGAATAGCAAAATAATATGGTTATCAGTATCAGTGATGCAGCACACAATTAGATGACGGGGAATACCAATATAATATGGCTATCAGTATCAGCGATAAGGCACACCATTAGATGATGGGGAATACCAATATAATATGGTAATGAGTATCAACGATGCAGCACACAATTAGATGATGGAGAATACCAAAATAATATGGCTATCAGTATCAGTGATGCAGCACACAATTAGATGACAGAGAATACCAATATAATATGGCTATCAGTATCACCTAGGCAGCACACAATTAGATGACAGGGAATACCAATATAATATGGCTATCAGTATCGGCAATGCAGCACACAATTAGATGACGGGGAATACCAACATAATATGGCTATCAGTATCAGTGATGAGGCACAACATTAGATGATGGAGAATACAGATATAATATGGCTATGAGTATCAACGATGCAGCACACAATTAGATGACAGAGAATACCAATATAATATGGCTATCAGTATCAGCGATGCAGCACACAATTAGATGGCAGAAGCATATCTCTGTATACGCTTGTCACCGGTGCAGCACACCAAACAAGTAGAGATGTGAACCTGTGTATCACTGTTTATTTAGGGATCGGACGAGACAGCCTAATTATCATCGGTAATCACTGGGCTGGCTTCCCATGGTATCAAACCCTGATCAAGCAAACCAATGACTTACATAATTGATACTTGTCACTACCTAGCCTGGAACTCAGATTGTGTAGAATAGGCAAGGGCCGGATTTGTTCAATGTCATGATAATGTGACTTAGTGGGATATCAGGTAATGGTGCCGGTGGCATTGTCTCCCAGTGGGGGGGCATTATAAAGTCACCATGAGTGTGTACTGTCACAAGTCGATACCCGTCCTGATGTGTTGATCGATGTAGCTAAGATATAAAAAGGAAATGAAAACAGCTTCATACTAAGCTGTATTGGTTGGCGACCATTCAACAACATGCCGTATATGTGAATACATTGATGGTTCTGTGTGATCACATATATGTGGAGATAGATAGCTGTGTGACTTATATATGCTAGGTACACACCTACCGTTTTTCCCCACCCACCTACTGTATACGATCTAAAACTGCCCAAAAGTCATGAGGTGTGCACTCCCCTAGCACACCTACCGATTGCGATTCACGACTAGAAACTCATTTTTAGGGCTAAAATGGTAGGTGTGTACCTAGCTTACGATTCCGATTCGCGATTCGAAAAATGAATCGGCCCATTTTCAGTTTTAAGCGGGTCGGGTCGAGTCGCGAGTTTTAGTGCGCAAATCCTATACGGTAGGTGTGTACTTGGCATAAGGCTGCTGCCGTTGAGTACAATATGCTACATGGTAGTGAATGTGCATAGCGTGTGTCAATACGCTATACTTTTGTTTAAATGTCCGTTAATTAACATAACAGGATATATAATGTTGCCTATGAATATAATACTTGTCAGATAACATGACATATTGCTGCTACTAAAGGTGGACGTGGTAGTTGAATTGGTTGAGCGCAGTCTTCCCCAGTGGCAGGTCGGTTGGTCGAAACATAGCCAAGTTAAAGAAATGAGTGTTAAATGTATACCTGCTTTCTAGTCTGGTATTATAAAGTGACATCTTATCCTTACAAGTATTATGTAATTGTCCCTCCTCAGAGTTCTGATGTGGAACAATGAACTTTCTGACCTTTGTATTCTTGATGTCATGCACTTATGGCATATCCGAACTAATTGGTTTGGCCACATTGACTTGATGTGAGTGACATTGTAATAAAGAGAGCCCGGGGTGTAATATTTGCAGTCTTGCCTTTTGCACGCATCTTCTTTCCCCACTACCATCTTCACTACTCCCTCCACCATACCAATATGTGGTTAAAATAACAAATCATGCCACCATAATATTCATCCAATTTCAGTCAGCATCTGAGAAGCAAAACGGATTATATTCCCGCAAGAACATCAGGTCAACAGGGCTAAACCAATTATACTGGTTATGTCAGTAAGGGCACGTCTTCAACAATACACAGGTCAGGAACGTCATTGTCCCTCCTCACAATTCTGAGGAGGGACAGTTATAAACTAATGTCCCATAATGTGTCGCATTATACAACTTGTGCAAATCTGATTCGCCTCAGTTATTTCAACTCCCCATGGACAATATCGGCTTAAACTGAGGCAATAACCGTTCGCAATTGGCTTACAATATTTGGCGGATCGCGCCTGAAGCTGTATCTAAGTTGGGTTGTTCTCCGGGAATTAATCTGTGTGTAAATAAAGTGTGCGTTTCACTAACTAGACTAACTAACATTACTTCCTGTACATTGTGTTGGGTGGCAGTTGCCGGCGTGTACTCCAGTGAGTAGTATAAGGCGAGTGTCGCCTTTATCTGTTACCCCGCATCAAAGACAATGGTGGCCCAGAAGTGCATCCTGCACTCCCCTCATGTCGTGTTATGGCTGCACCCCACCCACCTACATAGAGACCCTTCACTAAGCAAATGTGACCTTCTGGGAAATGTTATTTACGGCTTGCGATGTTACACCAGACGACACACATAAAGGACCTCATTTATATCACATATGACCGATATATATAGGCCTACATATACATACATATATACGTATATACATATATACATATAGATCCATATACATATGTATACATCTGTACATATATATATATATATATATATACATGTCAATGCATACACACACATATATATATATACATATATAAACACATTTATACACATATTCATATATTTAAATATATAAACATATATCGTTGGTTGGTTGTTGGAGTATTATGTCCTGGCAACATCTAAGGTCATACATTTCAAGACGGGTACCAACTTCTGACAGTGCGCCCTCGTGGTGACTTTATAGTGTTGCCCCACTGTGAGACAAGGCCACCAACACCATGACCTGATATGCCACTCAGTCACACTATCCTGACACTGACCCAATCAGTTCTTGCCCTTTCCTAATAATGCCGAGCACCTTGTAAAATTCTTTGATTAAGTGTATATTGAATATAGATGGGGAAACATGAAACAGTACTCCCTTTATGAGGCTCACACCGGGGTAGGGAAACAATGCTCCTTTAAGCACAATCCTTCCCCCTTATCTCACCCAGACACACAGTCACCACATGTTATCTAAGCCCATGATAGCCAGGTGGTGGCCAAAGCTGGGTGGCAGAAGGGTGGGTCCTTAAAGCAGCCAATCCTTCCCCCTTATCTCGCCAAGCCACACGGTCACCACATGTTATGTAAGCTCATGATAGCCAGGTGGTGGCCAAGGCTGGCTGGGAGTGGGTGAGCCCTTAAAGCAGCCAATTAGAATGTCTATCACATCCAATATTGCATGTATATAAACTGAATAAAACTAAGCATCAGAATTATTATCTACCTACACTTCTGCTGGTGCTGGACTCAAATCATGTGTTGTATCATGTGTATCTCTCTACTATGGGGTAAGCTCTGCTATATAATTCATGAAGGACAGTATGCCTTATGCAGGATATTATGCCTTATGCAGGATAGTATGCCTTATGCAGGATAGTATGCCTTATGCAGGATAGTATGCATTATGCAGGATAGTATGCATTATGCAGGATAGTATGCCTTATGCAGGATAGTATGCCTTATGCAGGATAGTATGCCTTATGAACCACGCACAGTATACAGGATAGTAGGGCATTCTGGCCGTGTAGAGCAGGACAGCTACTAAATATAAGTAACCATAGCCCTCGTGTACCACCTAACTGGATCGGCCATCAATAGACTCAAACGCCTGCATATATGATATGCGGGGACTCGCAAATACAGCATTTCATACTGGCGACCACATACTCGAGCAATCTGGTTGGGCAGGATGTGTGGGATGTGCTTAAAGGGAAATGGGATGTGGTTAGAGGGAAGTAAGATGAGCGACATGACAGTCACAATGGCGAGAGGACGGCACCAGCGAAGACAGAGGGGGTGGGAGCTCATCACGGAAGGAAACGTGTAAGGTTGGTAGAAAACAAGTACAAGTTGTATTGATGTATTATTGAACACATATTAACCTGTGAAATCAAACACAATTATGCCTCACCGACAATCCAGACTCAACTCAAACAGGAGTTTGAGGACTGGTATGACTGATCCGCAGCAACTGGAGGGATCGATCAGACGAAAGATAAAGACAGCTATTGGCCAGAGTTCTGCGAATCAAAGATCGAGGTAATAGTAAAGGAAGACGCAGAGAGAAGGGATGCCAGGGAGACCCTGGAGGAATGGAGGGAGTAGAGAGAAGACTCGGCTGCAGCCCAGAGAGCCAGAGCATACCGCGCAAAGATCCTCCGAGATTATGGGAAATCAATAATGGCAATTACCGGGACAGATGCGGGACCTCTCCACGAATGGCTAAGACAAATCGAGCGCGCGGGGGAGCTCGCAGAAGCCACCGGGGAAGAGATCACATGGTTGTCCCTGGGCTTTGCGAGCAGCATGCTACAAGATATTATTTATGGTGACTTCATGGAGGATAGAGAAGGAGACTGGAGCGCGGTGACCAAGGCGGTCACCGGGGCACTCCTGTCGCAAGATGAGCGTGACCACCTGCAGAATGTCGTGAGTAAAATGAAGCAGCAATGGGGGGAAACGGAAGCATCGTATTGCCAACATTTCCGACTGGCAGTAGAGAGGGGTTGGGACCTCGCAGAGGCCAAACCAGGGTCGGACTCGGTAGGGATATTGCTAGGTTTGTTCATAGACTCACTGAGAAATGAGGCTGTGATCACCGTGGTAGACTTCTGACGGCCCGCAACCCTGGAGGAGGCTTTCGAAACAGCCATCGCGCAGCGCCATGCCTGGAAGAGGGGTGAGAAGAAAGCACTAGAGAGGGAGGAAAAGGTGCAGGGCGGCACTGCGGGAGAATGCACTCTGGGAGAATCCGCCCAAACCAAGCAACCCCCCGCAGCACCCCGACTAGCAGACCAGAGCGAATGGAAGGAGTGTGGCGGAGAATGACAGGAAAACTCTACAGGGAGAGGTAAAAGCACTCCGGAAAATGGTGGAGGTTTTGATGGTCCCACAAGAAAAACCCATAGAGGCGCTGCCGTATGACCCCAGGCCGCAGGTACAGGCGCCAGCATCACATAGAAGAGTACTGGCAACGGAGATCTACAGAAACGAGAGATACAACGAGAGCAGGCCACCCCTGAGATGCTGGATATGTGGCGAGCCCCATATCCAACGAGTCTGTCAAAATGCGGGACAGCGGAGGATGCAACAGGCCCAGGCGCCACAGTGGCAGAGGAATGGCCAGCGGATGGACAGCCGGTACAGCTCGCTGTCGGGAAACTAGAGGCCCTGACCGACCACAGGCCAACAGTGAGTGTTGCGATTAACGGCGCGATACTGACCGCATTGGTGGATATGGGAGCGGCACGTTCAATGATAAAACCTGTGAGTTGGCAGCGGTTGGTAAAATTAGGAGCAGCGAGTGAGAGGATGGAAGCAGGAATTGGATTGCGCTCACTTTCCGGGCACTTATTGATGACAGAAGGAATAGCGGAGGCAAATATATATGTTGTCAAGATTAATTGTTACGTTGTAGAAAGTTTGCAGCATGATATGTTATTAGGAACTGATGCGCTATTACTATGTGGCACCACCTTACTGTATAAGAGACGACAGGTGGTGCTGTGTAATATCATGCATGAATGGGGATCGAGGGAGATGAATGGAGAAAGGCATATCCAGAGGTGTTTCCATCAGCGGATGGGCTGCTGAAAGCCACAAATGTAGTGGAGATGCATATTGATACCGGGTCAGCACACCCCATCAATCAACCCCCATACCGCAAGCCACTGGCAAAACACACCATGATGGAAGATGAACTGCGCGGGATGCTAGAGTAGGGCATTATTGAGCCGAGCTGTAGCCCGTGGGCATTGCCAGTAACGATGGTGCCGAAAAAGGATCGAACGATGAGGATTTGTGGGGACTATCGCAAACTGAACGCGGTAACCCGCAAAGACACCTACCCAATACCGAGAATACAGGATATTTTCGATCAGTTGGGTGGCGCGAAGGTATTCAAGACACTGGACCTTAAATCAGGATACTGGCAAGTCCTGGTGGGAGAATCGAGTCGAGCAAAGACCGCGATTGCCATGCACATGGGACTGTTCAAGTTCACACAGATGCAGTTTGGTCTGTGCAATGCGCCGGCAGTATTTCAGCGCATGATGAATGCAATATTGGCAAAGCAACAGGGGAAATATTGTCTAATTTACTTGGATGATATAATCATATACTCCCCGGATGAAAACTCGCATCGTAGCCACGTGGGCGAAGTATTGAGGGTGTTGCAAAGTGAAGGACTGACCATTAAACCATCAAAATTTGAATTCACAGCAACAGAGGTGAAGTTGTTGGGTTTCCTTGTGGGTAAGGACGGTCTCAAAGCTGACCCGGTGAAAGTTGCGGCCATCCGCGAAATGGCAGCCCCGACTACGAAAAAAGAAGTTTGATGCCTACTGTGCTCCGGAAACTACTACCGGCAGTTAATGCCTAACTACGCCGACATAGTCGCACCCATAACGGGACTGATGGGTAAGCATGTGAAGTTTATGTGGACAGAGGTGTGCCAAAGGGCTTGGGACGAGTTGAAGGAACTATTACTTAACAGTGTAGTATTACAGTTTCCCGATCTGTCCAAGCCCTACAACTATACACAGATGCTTCTGACTATAGTATGGGCGCGATACTGGTGCAAGAAGATCAAAATGGTATCGCCAGACCCATGCATTTCATCAGTGCTAGATTCACGGCCATTCAGCTGAATTACCCAATGGTGGAGAAGGAGGCATACGCATTGATCTACGCACTGCTCAAATTACATCCATATCTGTATGGCGCGGATGTGAAAATCTACACTGACCATGCACCACTGCGTTGTCTCTTCACAAAGGAAATCAAGAACACGCAAATACAGAGATGGGCTGTACTACTGGCAGAATGTATGCAGCACTGATCCTGTATATGAAAGGGGAAGACAACACCTGGGCAGACATGTTGTTGTGGCTGAGACCGACCGGGGAAGCTACTGAACTGGAAGAAATGGCCACGGTCGACATTTGCGTGTCGGAAGAAGAAATACCATTTGGGCACTATCAATTGGACAATGCGGAGTTGCTAAAGGCCCAAAAGGAAATGGCAGAATACGATTTGGGTGACCAGGACATTTTCAACTATTCTGGGATTATCTCTAGCATCGGGTGAGTGCCTGAAAAGCTAGCTTTAAAGGCCCACACTGAGGCTAAAGAGGGACATACTGAAGGTTGTAAAATTCTCCGATTAAGTGTATATTGAATATAGATGGCGAAACATGAAACAGTACTCACTTTATAAGGCTCACACCGGGGGAGGTAAACAATGCCCCTTTAAGCACAATCCTTCCCCCTTATCTCACCCAGACACACAGTCACCACATGTTATCTAAGCCCATGATAGCCAGGTGGTGGCCAAAGCTGGGTGGGAGGGTGGTGAGCCCTTAAAGCAGCCAATTAGAATTCAACCAACACGAGACAAGTACAGTATAAAGTGGCATTTATTCTTACTATTTCGTTGTTACATTTAAGCCATGAGATGTTTGATTTATTAAGATTTCGAGGATTTCAGGCATGTAGCCCTATGAATGAAACTTGTAGTTTGGGTGAGTGGGACTGTAAATCCAAAGGAGAGAACACATCGTATCGATCGAAATGCTCCGGTCGAAGTGTCTATAATGAAACTGGGTCGCATCTCATTATGCAAATTTACAGAAGATGGCGCCACAGTCGGAGCATTTATTATTAAGGAAAACATTATAGATGGCGCCAGTAGTTGCCTCGATATTAAGTATGTACTTTTTCTTGCGGGTTAAATTACCCATGTTGAAATCAACATTGACAATGTCTATCATATCCACTGTTGCATGTATATAAACTGAATAAAACTAAGCATCAGAATCATTATCTACCCTCACTTCTGCTGGTGCTGGACTCGAATCATGTGTTGTGTCATGTGTGTCTCTACTATGGGGTAAGCGCTGCTATATAATTAATGCAGGATAGTATGCCATATGCAGGATAGTATGCCTTATGCAGGATAGTATGCATTATGCAGGATAGTATGCCTTATGCAGGATAGTATGCCTTATGCAGGATAGTATGCCTTATGCATGACAGTATGCCTTATGCAGGATAGTATGCCTTATGCAGGATAGTATGCATTGTGCAGGATAGTATGCATTATGCAGGATAGTATGCCTTATGCAGGATAGTATGCCTTATGAACCGCATGCAGTATACAGGATAGTAGGGCATTCTGGCTGTGTAGAGCAGTACCGCTACTAAATGAGAGAACTTATTATAAGTAACCATAGGCCTCACGTACCACCTAACTGGATCGGCCATCAATAGACTCAAACGCCCGCATATATGATATGCGGGGACCCGCAAATACGGGATTTCATAACCTGGTTAGGAAGCTACAAAAATATATATAAATATATATAAATATATACATATATATACACATATATACATATATATCAGTGTGCTATCACACAATTTTCCAGACTATACCAGCACTATTAATAGGATAATACCCGCATGGTTTGCTAAGACTAATGCCAGACATACACATGCCGACATTGCAATATACAGTTGCAAGGTTTGTTCAAACTTACATTGAATTGGTGGTACCAAACGTTTTAACCATGTGCGATTTCGAATAGTGCATATATATATATATACTCTTTTCCCTCCAGAAGAATTTTATTTCAACTGCTGGATGCAATCTAACATATCACTAGTGAGAGACCTCTAATTGATAGATATGAAAGAGCTAGCTTCTCTCAAAATCGAAAATGGAATGTGCTTGATGGGCGATCGGGTGCTTCTGCCCTATAATGATTCCAGATCGAGATCCTCAAAACCGCATTGTTTTGTTTGCTTTCCTTAGGGGGCATCAACAGTATTTTACTAGACATTACATGTGCGCTCATCACAATATCAGCCACATAAAGACAATAACATGAATGTTTCAACTATCGACATTTTATTACATGATAAAAGGTCTACTTGATGGACACACGCTACTCCCACAGCGAACTGTCATGTGTTTTGCCCGACCGTGAAAATGTTGAAACCGCTGGATGCCCCTTAGTAAATAGACTGGCAGATATACGTGTCATGGTCATACATGGCAATGCCTATGGGAAGGGCATGACCAGGGGGCATGCACTAATAGTCATGTCTTTGTGAGAGTAGAAAGATATATGCATGTGACCAGATCATCCCGGTGCATATAGAAGTATGCACTTACAGAATGTCATGTGGCATTCAGGATGATATCAGTTTGGTGAGTGATTCACAGAATACTATGTGGCAAACCTCATGATATCGGTTAGGTACAGTGAATGAAAGAACACTATATGACACTCATCATGATATCAGCTAGGTGGAGTGAATCACATAATACTGGGTGGCACTCATCATGATATCAGCTAGGGGCAGTGAATCACATAATACTATGTGGCACTCATCATGATATCAGCTAGGTGCAGTGAATCACATAATACTGTGTGGCACTCATCATGATATCAGCTAGGTGCTGTGAATCACATAATACTGTGTGGCACTCATCATGATATCAGCTAGGTGATGTGAATCACATAAAACTGTGTAGCACTCGTCATGATATCAGCTAGGTGCTGTGAATCACATAATACTCTGTGGCACTCATCATGATATCAGCTAGGTACTGTGAATCACATAAAACTATGTGGCACTCATCATGATATCAGCTAGGTGCAGTGAATCACATAATACTGTGTGGAAACTCATCATGATATCGGCTAGGTACTGTGAATCACATAATACTATGTGGCACTCATTATGATATAAGCTAGGGGCAGTGAATCACATACTACTGTGTGGCACTCATCATGATATCAGTTAGGTGCAGTGAATCACATAATACTGTGTGGCACTCATCATGATATCAGCTAGGTGCTGTGAATCACATAATACTGTGTGGCACTCATCATGATATCAGCTAGGTGCTGTGAATCACATAATACTGTGTGGCACTCATCATGATATCAGCTAGGTGCTGTGAATCACATAATACTGTGTGGCACTCATCATGATATCAGCTAGGTGCTGTGAATCACATAATACTGTGTGGCACTCATCATGATATCAGCTAGGTGCTGTGAATCACATAATACTGTGTGGCACTCATCATGATATCAGCTAGGTGCTGTGAATCACATAATACTGTGTGGCACTCATCATGATATCAGCTAGGTGCTGTGAATCACATAATACTGTGTGGCACTCATCATGATATCAGCTAGGTGCTGTGAATCACAGAATACTGTGTGGCACTCATCATGATATCAGCTAGGTGCACTGAATCACAGAATACTGTGTGGCACTCATCATGATATCAGCTAGGTGCTGTGATTCACAGAATACTGTGTGGCATTCATCATGATATCAGCTAGGCGCTGTGATTCACATAATACTATGTGGCACTCATCATGATATCAGCTAGGTGCAGTGATTCACATAATACTGTGTGACACTCATCATGATATCAGCTAGGTGCAGTGAATCACAGAATACTGTGTGGCACTCATCATGATATCAGCTAGGTGATGTGAATCACATAATACTATGTGGCACTTATCATGATATCAGCTAAGTGCAGTGAATCACAGAATAATGTGTGGCACTCGTCATGATATCAGCTAGGTGCAGTGAATCACAGAATACTGTGTGGCACTCATCATGATATCAGCTAGGTGATGTGATTCACAGAATACTGTGTGGCACTCATCATGATATCAGCTAGGTGCAGTGAATCACATAATACAGTGTGGCACTCATCATGATATCAGCTAGGTGCTGTGAATCACATAATACTGTGTGGCACTCATCGTGATATCAGCTAGGTGCACTGAATCACAGAATACTGTGTGACACTCATTATGATATAAGCTAGGTGCACTGAATCACAGAATACTGTGTGGCACTCATCATGATATCAGCTAGGTGCATTGAATCACAGAATAATGTGTGGCACTCATCATGATATAAGCTAGGTGCAGTGAATCACAGAATACTGTGTGGCACTCATCATGATATCAGCTAGGTGCATTGAATCACAGGATACTGTGTGGCACTCATCATGATATCAGCTAGGTGCAGTGAATCACAGAATACTGTAATAGTCCATACATTAGTTCCAATACCATACGGTGGCAGCATGGACTGCTACGTCACCGTCACGATTTACTGCGTCAGGTGGCATCACGGTAGCTGCCAGGCAGTGCCACGACTCGACTACCATCTACTGTGAGCAGCTCGCCCCCCAAGGAAGATGATGTGTGACTTAGCGGGCCAGGTAGTGGACATTTGACTGTGGACGCTGCGGTGAGCAGAGGTATTGCAATAAACGTGTGGAAGCAGGTGTATGTGTTCCTCCTACTTCACGGGGGTGGGGGCGTGGGGGGTAAACCACGTGATGGTCAAGTTCCGGGTGGCCGATGGGGCTCATCACAATACCATGTGGCACTCATCATGATATCACTTGGGTACAGTGAATCACATAATGTCACGTGGTATTCATTATGTTATCAGCGAGGTGCTGTGAATCACAGAATATCATGTGGCATTAATGGTGTCATCTAGGTGTCACGAATGCCAGAATGAGATGTCCTTTGATCATGATATCAGCTAGGTTCAGTGAATCAGATAATGTAATATGGCTCTCATCATGATATTAAACAGTAGCAGTAAATCACAGAATGACATGTGTCTGTCATCATGATATCAGCAAGGTACAGTGAATTACAGAATGCTGTGGCATTGATCATGATATCAGCTAGGTTTCGCGAATTCCATGTGCCTCTGTTATCATGATATCAGTCCGGTGCAGTGCATCAGATAATGTCTGCCATTATGTGGCGCTGGTCATGTTATTAACCAGTAGGAGTTAATCACAGAATGCCATGTGCCTCTCATCATGATCTGAGCTAGGTACAGTGAATCACAGAATGACATATGCCTCTAATCATGATATCAGCTAGGTACAATGAATTATAGAATGCCATGTGCCTCTCATCATAATATCCGCTAGGTACAATGAATCATAGAATGTCATGTGCCTCTCATCATGATATCAGCTAGGTGCAGCGAATCATAGAATGGCATGTGCCTCACATCATGATATGAGCTAGGTGCAGTGAATCACAGCATGCCATGTGCCTCTCATCATGATATCACTGATATTATCAGCTAGGTTTCGTGAATCACAGTTAGGAGGCGACATACACCCTCAGTCCGCTGCACTCGTGCAATCCATCTTTGACATGACGTATTTTAAGCGCCGTATCTATATTTGTTCGGCCACTGACGTCAATTACTGCTGCCCGCCATCAGCCCGACATAGTGTCACTTTACGTGGGGAACTACCGGAGAGCTCTCCGCCAGACGCATCCGTCATCAGTATATTACACAGTCGCAATTAAAGTCGATCATTCAGTAGCTGGTACACACATTAAAATATGTTCCTTTTCAAGTAATACATTAATCATATTTCACAGTGTTCCCATGGTTAGGGCATTACCTAGAACCACTGCAGTCTCAGTTGTTTGTTCTGTGGATATATGGATCGATGTCGGGTATTGATATTCAGAAGCCGTGATGTTGTTGTTTGTGGGGTGTTATTCTTTTTCTAGAAAATGAATAAATTGATGTGAATCTCTTCTGTGGGAACCCAGACCCTATTAGAATAATGCACTGCTTATGTGATATATTTGGGTTAGTAGACCTAACTCTGTCGTTGTATGATGTATCAAGATAGGGTTTTGATTAAACTATTGTAGTAGTCTACACTGACCTATCAGGCAAGGATCCGCACAGACGGGTAGGCGTAGGTAGTGTGGTGACATGAGGGAGCCTAGGTGGTGAAATGTTTAGCAAACTGGTCCGGAATGCAAAGAGATGTGGGTTCGAACCCCGCCCTAGGCGCAATATTTCCCATTTTCATCACCCTCACGACACTGTGTTCATATGTGACAGATATGCTTTAGGTCACATCTAGAAAGGCTGATTGTTGTAGCTCAAGGTGGATGTCCGCAGGCTGGGTTTGAATGGCGTGGAAGGAGTGCATGGCATAGTGGTTCCTAAATACCCGCTGGCACAGTGTGCGGCAGTGCAGCTGAAGCATTTAACTAGGGCACTAGCAAACACACACACGCACATCCCACAAGCCAGATTTGGCGGTACTTGTATTTACTAGGGCAGTGTTTGGTACACACGCGTATTCACAAGCAGGCGTTGGTTCATTAACATCCGGTATCCCCTTGATTAACTTCCGGTTTAGGGGAGCTGTCACGCGGATTAAGGGTACTTAGGCCAGTGTGCGGTCATTATTAATTACTCCGCCCCGCATGCATGGTATAAGTAGCTTAGACGGGCACGGGTTCACGTCGGTTTGCAAACCGGCGGCAGGCTAATTGAATGCGGTCACTTAACTCTGGGTGATACGGTGAGCCGCTGGTTATGAAGTGACTGCCCTGGTGGAGTAACGGTTGAGTAGACCTGTGTGTATCAGTGCAGAACGCTGGACACACGCCGGACTTCTGGACGAGACATGGTGGCCGAATCAGTTGAGCGTCCGGCTCCCATTTCGGTAGATCGTGGGATTCGACCCGTGGGTTCGAATCCTGGTCGAGTCAAACCACTGACTTAAAAATGTATACTTGTCACTTGCTAGCCAGATGCTTGGCATTATTACGATAGGGCAAGTACTGGTTGGCTCAGTGTCAGGATAATGTATCAGGTCATGGTGCTGGTGGCATGGTTTCCCAGTGGTGCCGCACTATAAAGTCGCCATGAGTGAGCATTGTCACAAGTCGATAACCATCCTGATATGACCTCCAACAACCAACCAATCGAACTTCTGACCAGCCTGACTACTACAAAACCCACCAGTTCTCGCCACATAGGACGATAATATAATGGTGGAATGATTTGAGCATCCATTTTGATAGGCCACTGGTTGAGTCAAACCAAGGACTTAAAAATGTATACTTGTCTTGACCTGCCTGACATTCGACCTTACTAGGATATGACAAAGAGCAGTGGAATGAGGAAGACCAATTGTCTGCGATTGAAATTTGTGCTGCTTAAAGGGAAAACGTTGCAATGCTGGCGAGGTGAGACATGCTTTAACGGTCGGGACAACTGAATATGGCAAAATACGCATGAAATAGCTACAAAACCACAGCAACTGCACCAAAACGGCAAAGTAAATAGACAGGGAATAATTTGAATACATATGAGAGTGTCACTACATTACACTGACAAGTTAGTTCCAATAACTTGGTGCATTCACTGTCTTACTGACTGTGTGGTTATTGGGTACTTCACTTATTATTACTCACAACAACACTGTCAGTGGGCACACCAGAACAGAACATAGTCATACACCAGCAAGCTCAACAAAACGGCAAGTAGACCAAACAGCACATAAAGCAGACAGGGAGTACAGTGAGTGTGCTGATCAACTTAGAGTATTACCACATTACACTTACAAGTTAGTTCCAGTGGCTTGGTGCAGTCGCTGTCTTGGTGCATTCACTGTCTTGCTGACTGTGTGGATATTGGGAACTCCACTTATCATCACTCACAACAAAGGTACTGCAGTGGGCGCCCCAAAACAGAACATACACCAACAAGCTCAAGGAAGCGGCGAGTGCACCAAACAGCACACAGCTCAGACAGGGAATATGGTGAGTGTGCTGTCCATCTGAGAGTGTCACTGTGTTACACTTAAAGTGACTTGGTGCATTCACCGTCTCACTATCAAATTGACCGAGATGTCGCAACGCCAGGTGACCGATGTTCGTGGAAACCGGTCTGTGAGATCAACCAGGGTAAACCCTGTTGACCCTGCTCAGTCTCCCCCAGTACTGAAACAATGCTCAACAAGCCTAACCACAGACACGAGAAGTGATGAGGCTGTCACACTGCAAGGGATCATGATGAAGCTGAAAGAGGTGGAAATGTCACCACTGGTCATCAACCGAATAGACAGGTTGACTGACCAAGTGGTGGCCATGGAAACAAAAATGGATAAAACCTTGGCTGCAAACACAGAACGAGTGGACAGAATGACTGACGAGCTGGCTGACACCTAAAACCGCCTTGACCAGGACCATTGGCACTTGTCAGTGGTTAAAGCTGACCTGCATGCAGTTAAATCAGAAAATATCAAACTCACAACTCGAATGAATGATATTGAGAATAGGACAAGGCAGGCCAACCTGAAAATTGAAGGAAAAGACAGGCATCAGGGCGAGGATTTATGGAAATATGTAGTATGACTGGCAGCGGATGTTGGTGTTGTAGACTTCAGGTCTGACCAGATTGAAAGTGTCACTCGGATTGGAAAACAGCAGGCAGCAGCACACGGCAAATATCTCAGACCGCGGACAATACTTGTGACATTTCGGTCAGCAGTGATGCGAAATGAGATATACTACCGGAGGACACAGCTAAAAGACAGGGCCGAGTATAAAGGCATTTACCTGAACGACGATAGTACACCTGAGACCAGGAGACTAGGGGAAGACTACCGGTCAGTGGCTGCAGTGACTCGTGCAAAGGGACATAACATAAAAGTGCATGATGATGGCATAGTGATCGACAACAAAAAGATACAACACTCAGAGCCACACCGACTCCCAGAGGGCTGTACACTCACTGATGCCAAGACGATAAATTTGAATGGTGAGATATATTTCCACTCCGAACATTCATATTTGTCTAACTTCTACCTGACACCAATTTTGTACAATGACTTGACATACAGATCAGCAGAACATATGTATCAAGCAGCAAAGTGTGATCTGGCACGCAGACAGGACTTGCGCAATCAAGTTCTGGCAGTGTCATCTGCACTGGAAGCCAAACGTATTGGTGATCAAGCTGCGGAAAATACAGAGTGGAGATCAAACAGGGAGAGGATACTGGCAGACATTGTTGAGTTAAAATTTGCACAAAACAAGAACCTACAGGTGAAACTATTGGGAACTGCCAAAGTCAAGTTAAATGAGGCAACCACTAACACATTCTATGGAATCGGCGCTATGTTGAACAGCAGAGAAGTGTGTGACAGGACCTACAAGGGTCTAAACAAGTTGGGTCTGATACTCCAGGCAACGAGAGATAGACTGCAACAAAGCGAAGCATAATCTACAGCTTTAAGCCCAGGGCACTGTATGTCGCATTTGATTGCTGAACATTGCTGGTGATTGGTTCAGAAATTTCTTGCTACATTGCCCCTCAGGGTATTCAGTTGGGTTGGTTGCCTGTCTGACTGTCACTACATTAGCTGGCCCCATTGCTACATTTGATGGAACTAGTCGTCCCTGGTGTTACTATTGAACATAAACATACTAAGGTAGATGTGGGTACTTGAGTGATTGCCAGCTAGTCAATAAGGGCAGAGAGCATTACAGGCACACAGGGGACGGAGACTAACATTAATGACAAGAGACACACCAAACTGAAATGCAGAGAGTGACAGTTTCCAGGTTGACTGGTCTACTAAAATGCTTTTTCCAGATCTAACCTTACCTGCTAAATCTAACTGCATGGTATGTAGATGAATGTCTTCTGTTTTCTGTTTGCTTTTTCTTGAAGTCGAGTCGGGTGAAGTCGAGTCGGGTAAAGTCGGGTCGGGTAATGTTTAGGCAGGTAACGTTGAGGCGAGTAACGTTGAGGTGGGTAACGTCGAGGTGGGTAATGTCGAGGCGGGTAACGTCGAGGCGGGTTATGTCGAGGCGGGTAACGTCGAGGCGGGTAACGTCGAACCGGGTAAAGTCGAGGTGTGAAATGTTGAGCCGGGTGAAGTCTAGTCAGGTAAAGTCCACTCGGGTAAAGTCGACCCGGGTAAAGTCTGGTTGGGTAAAGTTGGGTTGGGTAAACTCAGGTCGGGTAAACTCGGTTGAGGTAAAGTGGGGTGAGGTAAAGTGGGGTTGGGTAAAGTGGGGTCGGGTAAAGACGAGTCAGGTAAACTAGGGTCAGGTAAAGTCGGTTCGGGGAAAGTCGGGTCGGGTAAAGTGTGGTCGGGTAAAGTCAGGTCGGCTAAAGTCGGGTTGGGTAAATTTGTGTCAGGTGAACTCGGGTCGGGTGAAGTCGGGACAGGTGAAGTCGAGTCGGGTGAACTCGAGTCGCATGAAGTCGGGTCGGGTAACGTTGAGGCGTAACGTTGAGGCAGGTAGCATTCAGGTGGGCAACATCGAGGCGGGTAACGTCGAGGTGTGTAACATCGAGGCGGGTAAAGTGTAGTTGGGTAAAGTGTCATCCGGTAAAGTCGGGTCCGGTAAAGTCGGGTCCGGTAAAGTCATGTCAGGTGAACTCGGGTCGGGTGAACTCAGGTCAGATGAACTCGGGTCGGGTGAAGTCGGGTCGGGTGAAATCGGGTGGAGTGAAGTCGAGTCGGGTGAAGTCGAGTCGGGTGAAATCGACCCGGGTAAAGTCGAGCCAGTTAAGTCGAGCCGGGTAAAGCCGAGCCGGGTAAAGCCGAGCCGGGTAAAGCCGAGCCGGGTAAAGCCCAGTGAGATAACATCGAGCAATGTCGAGTTAGGTAAAGGCATATTTATTAATATTGATATAATTATGCATTACAAAAAAAGTAGTAGGACAGTCTTAAAAAAAAAAAAGTATTCCAGTTCCAAGATTCGAACCGGTTACCCTCTGATCTTGAAACAATACTTTGCCATCTGAGCTACAGAGGAAGTGCAACCCACAATGGTCCAACTGGTGCCAGAATGCTGGGAGGTCCTGAAAGCATCTCAATAAGGAGCAATCAATTTGGCTAGGAATAATATGAACAAAATTCAATAGTAAGGATAATAAATAAATAAATTTGAAAATAAATTCATTAAAATTTAAATAAATATCACCACATCATCATTGATTCATGACTGACCAGCATGGTGTAGCTAGAGGTTGGCAGATGGGGGTCTGGGTTGCAGACCAGTGTTGCTGTGTGGCTATTGTCTTACTTTGTGTTGGGGGGGGGGGGTAGGAGGTATCAGGTGGGGTAACCCCTAGCCTGGCCTATCTGGCTGTCAGGGTTACACCAACACATTTGTCTAACTGAAAAACTTAGGGTGGATATGGGTCATTGTCATTGAGGCATGACTACTACCAAACCTTGTTTTTAAGTTTGAGGATACGGGTCCTACCGGTACCAGTACATACTGGGAGCACCCACCCCCCACCTCCCATCCCCAACTTGTGGGCAACAGAGTGAAAGGGTGTGTGGTGGAAGTGAGTTTGGTAAGAGGGGGTATAGACCTGGGAGGAATGTGCTATTTATATAATAACCAGAAATGATGTACACAATTATTTTATTGCTTAAAAAATTGTCTATGGCACTGGAAATTATGCACATATGTGTACAAAGTCACATATATCCACATAAATGTGTGTATATGTATATAATTGTGCATATCTATTCTTAGAAACATACCGTTATATATATATGCATAAATACTCATATGCGATTATAGGTGTATATATGTGCATATATACACATATAAACGCACATCTACACATATATATGGACATATATGTATATATGCATATATACACACATATATATGTGTATATATATGTATATACACATATATATCTGTGTGCATATATATATATATATATATCTATATATATATATATGTATGTGTGTATATGCACATACACATATACTGTGTGGTGGATATACCACACAGAGAGAAATCCCACTCTGCACCTGCACCCACACCCACACCCACACCCACACCCACACCCACACCCACACTCACACCCACACCCACACCCACACCCACACCCACACCCAGTGGCCATCCTTCTGTAGACTGCTAAAGCAACAACCCATTTGCCTGTGTGTACATTAAAGTAATGGTTTATATGATGCCACACATCATGATTTGTTCATATTTTTGGTTATTTCTCATTAACTATGTCCAGGATTTTGATTCTAAGAAAAGTACTTTTTTAAATAGACCATGGTGGTTTACCAGTAAAAATGTCTAATTCCAGAATACAAGCAGCACAATGTTATAGGCAAAATAAGATTGTCTCTTTATTTTAATGTAGTTTTAATTGAATATTATGAACATACTATATATGGGAGCATTTTCTTCATAGACACTTTGAAGAGCTACTTACACCCATTCCAATGCTATATTTTGTTAGGTTCCATCCTCAATATTAAAGTAGTAGCAGACTGTGACAGGTAACCCCTATTTGTTTCTATATGTAAACTGTCTTGGCTTTTCAAGACGTCTTGAGAAAGCAAGACGTTTTGAAATCCAAGTCGTGGTCCCTACCTGATATTTAATACTCAGTCTGAAACCACTGACTACAATGATATTTGCAGAGCATTGGCACAGGTTGAAACATACTCACAGGAATGTTGAAATATTTGTTCTCTTAACAAGTACAATGTGGAATATGGATATTTTCTGATTGTTCCACCACCCAATCATACAAGGTTATACTAACATGCTACCAACTAAGCTATCTGCTGAACATGCACTAACCTGATAAATAATCCACGAATAGCTGTCCTGACCAAAAAGAAGCACAATGTCTGACATCATGATCATGTCTATGACATTAGTCAACACAAAAGGGGGCAGATGTATTCCCCACACTAGACAACAAGGAGTCTAACCCACCAGAAACACTGGGTCATGAACCCAGGGTATGATGGGTGAGGTGGTGGGGTAGCATGGGGATGGCAGGGACTGTGTGGAAGGCATTACATTTCCTCTAGATGAAATAAAAAGCCAGGCTGGTTTCAAAATAACACACCTTAATATTAGAAGCTTAATTAACTAAATTGACATGCTCAGAGTTGATCTGCCATGGTCAAATATAGACATCTTCACAGTTTCTGAAACTTGGCTAACAAAAGCACTGAAGATAAGCTTTCATCAATTAAAGGATACCAATTAACAAGAGCAGATAGGACCACCAAAGTACCTAATGGAAAGATTAAGATAGGAGGGGGTTTAGCAATATACTCTAAATCGACCATTGATGTGGATGATGAGACATTGAAACACCTAAACCTATATAATTCTACAATTGAAGCCCAGTGGGTTATAATTAAATGAGACAACTGTAAGCGCATCCTACTAGGGAATATATATAGGATGCCTAATGGCAGCCTAGATACTGCACTAGACTTACTAATTAACTGTTTGGACCAGATACCAGACATAGACAAAATGGAGACACTGGTCATGGGAGATTCTAATGCAGATGCAGCAGATCCAAGTGCACAGACAGCTACAAAAGTTAGTCATTTTGCAGTTTCACAGGGATTGGAACAGGTCATCAAATCTTGCACTAGAATAACCGGGAAAAGCAAACAGATTCTAGACCTACCCTTCACAGACATGAAATACTGTACTACTACAGGGGTAATTAGCTATAATATAAGCGATCATAAACCAATCTATGTTATCAAGAAAAAACCTAGGGATGTTAGGGGTCTAATAGAGTTCTGGGGTAGAACTTACAATCAATACTCTACTGATAAATACTGTGAAACTCTAAGGCAGGAACTAATTGAAAACTTTCTCCAAACAGAGGATCCTAATGCATGTTGGCAACGATTATTGGATAAAATAACACTAGCAGCAAACGTGAATGCACCTATGCGACTCTATAAGGTTAAAGAAAATCGTCCCAAATAGTTATCTAATGAAATCTTAGAGCTACAGAAAGATAGGGATTACTTTGCACAAAAATTTGAACATACTGGCAACCCTGAGGATGAATTCCTAGCCAAACAACTAAAGAATAAAGCAACGGCAGCCTACAGAGGTGCAAGGGCCAAGTTTCTTAAAACAGGTATAATTTTGAATAAAAATAACTCGAGAAAGGCATGGCGGGTAATTGATGATATAGCTCCAGCACCTGCACAGACAGTGGGAAATCTAACCGATGAATTGACTGGGGATAAAATACCTAGGGGAGAGTTAGCAACTTTCATAAATAACTACTTTGTTGACATTGGTGAAAAACTAGCAAATCAATTAGAGGATATACCACTGAATGACAAAATATACCACCCCAAACTTAATACTCATGAATTTGAACTGCACCCAGTCACAGAGCAAGAACTTATCAAGAAAGTGCAGTTACTCTCTGAATACAAGTCATCAGGGCTACAAGACCTAAGTTCCAGGCTCATCAAAGATGCCATGCTAGCACTGGCTACTGAATTCACATATCTAACTAATCTGATTATTGATACGGGTATCTACCCAGATGCATGGAAAAGGGCAATGATTATGCCAGTCCCGAAAACGTCGAAGCCTAAAACGTGTAATGAACTAAGACCTATCTCACTTCTTCCAATACCAGGCAAAATAGTAGAGCAACTAATCCATGACCAAATAACAGAATTTTGTGAAAGTACAGATTACCTAGCAATAGAGCAAAATGGTTTCAGGAAGAACCACTCCACAACCAAAGCAGTGGCATGTGTGCTAGACACACTAATGACAGGGATGGATCAAGGAAGATTATCTATTGCTGTCTTCATAGACTTTCGTAAAGCATTTGATACTGTAGACCATAAACTTTTAATAGAAAAAGTGGCAAATAGTGGTCTGGGCACAGGGACAACTAAACTGCTAAAAAATTACCTACTAAATCGTTCACAGTATACTAGACTTGAAGCGGTTAATTCCTCACTGAGAGAAGTGAAGACAGGGGTACCACAGGGATCTACCCTGGGCCCACTATTATTCTTAATCTACATCAATGACCTCCCACTAGTACTTGAAAAAGTAAAGTGAAGCGTATTTGCTGATGATGTGGCACTGGTAGCTGCAGACGTTGATATAAAAGTGGCTGAATCTAAAATGAATCATGATTTAGAAAGAGTAAACCGGTGGAAAAAGGAAAATAAACTATCCATAAATATTATAAAAACTAAATATGTAATATTTGCAACTAAAACTAAACGTTCCAGCTCACCAATTGGCAGTATAAAAATAGGAGAGTGTATACTTAAGGAGGCTCTAAGTTATAAATAGTTAGGTACTACACTTTACCCTACACTGTCAGGAACCAGTCAATTAAATAGGATTAACAGAACATTGGCAGCTAAAATGAACACCTTCCGGAAAATAAGGCATTATATGAGCGAAGGGACTGCTCTTCTATTTTACAAAACCACAATACTGCCCATCATTGATTATAATGATATAATATATAATATACTAACTAAAAAGCAGCAAACAAAGCTCCAAACTATACAAAACAGAGGGTTGCGCACAGTATTTAAAGGAAAAACACTACATACCATTGAGAGGCACAATAAAGCTAAACTAGATGCCCTAAATTTTCGCAGAGACAAACACCGCGCGAAACACCCATATTACATAGACACACCTACACAAGCCACACATGCAGCACAAGACACCCTCCTGAAAGTGCCGCATGTTAAAACTAGTAAAATGAAAAAGTCACCGGTTGTTCTAGGGGGAGCACTCTGGAACCAACTAGCAGCACATGTCAGGAACAGTGATTGTTACAAAACTTTCAAGATAAACCTCCAGGCCAAAGCAGATCAATGATACACTGGGTCGCTGTTGCCCCCATTCCTCTACCTGTCCCCCCGCTCCCCCCCCCCCAAACAAACACTGTAAACTCAACCAGTAGCGGCCAAGTAGACCACAAAACCCATCTACAAAGGAATGAGCCTGGAAATGATTCTAGTTGGATCCTACTGAAGTACATGATTAATCAATATTAACCTACTTACTAACTCAATATGCCCCACCTGAGATTACCATGAACACAAGTTCAATCACAAAGGCCCACCCTACATCCCCCATCACCCTTTCAATGAGTATGTTACTACTAGAAACATAATCTGTTATGCCCCACCCCCTACTAACGTCTACCATACTAACATAGTTACCTCCCCACATATGTTTCTTTTTTGCTTATCTTGTTCTTTACCTATCATTCATGTACCAATGTTTCGCTTATTTTCCTGTAATTGTCTATCTGTATATTGTTGTATATTTGTTTACTGTGTAGAGGCAATTGAAATTAGGGCTGGAAGACCAGTGCATTAGCACTGACAATATGTTATTCAGAGGAATAAAAACACTTGACCAAAAAAACAACAAATGCTGATAGCAAACAAAAAAAAAAGAAATCAACTCATGTACCAAAAATAAGGGGACACATAAATGATGTAATTCGATCCATAAGAAATGCACAGAAACAAGATTCATAAACAGCCTGACCTAATGGTGGCGCCACCTAGCGTGTGTGGCAAGCACCAGTTCTCAATAGACTAAAGTTGGTTGGTTGTTGGGGATTTACGTCCTGGCAACAGGTGAGGACAGGATAAGTACCGACTTGTGACAGTGTACACTCTTGGAGATTTAATAGTGCTGCATCACTGGGCGACGAGGCTGCCAGGACCATGACCTTATATCCCACTCAGTCACATTATCCTAACATTGATACAACCAGTCCTTGCCCTATCCTAATAATGCCGAGTGCCTGGCTTGGAAGCGACAAGTACGATCTACCAAAATGGGAGATGGACGCTCAACTCTTTCGGCCATCCCGTCTGGTCAGTCATTTGGAACTATCGTTAAAGTTACATAGTCCGATAGTTTTGAATGTCTGTAATTCTTTTATTTCAAGTGCTTTATTTTGGAGATATTTGAAGTGCGACCATGCACATCAAACCTCTGACAATATAGGTCTGAGCTGTAAACGGTTAAAGCATATTGCCTTAGTGCCTCCTATGAGGCAACAACTGTTCAATAAGTGCACCCGTATCTTAAGTTGCATATGTATAATCAACTTTCGATATGTTTTTGATTATTAAAGGTTTATGCTTCCATCGGACTATGTAACTTCATGGAGCTCGTTATAAACAGTTGCTAAGATATGATGCATGCGACGTGTGTTCGCTCCTCGGTGGTGGCAATATCGCCCATGCAGAGGAATGAGTAAGGGGCTGAGGAAATGGCACACTTTGTTTCAAGCGTTGTTCACTAGGCACAGCGACCGAATCGGTATAGTTCAGGCTTCCTGTGTGGCAATTAGGGAACTCGAAAATGAGCCGAGTCAGATAAATGACTTACAAAATTGATGCTTGTCGCGATCTAGCATGGCACTCGGCATTATTAGGATAGGCCAAGGACTGGTTAGCTCAGTATCAGGATGATGTGACTGTGTGGGAAATCGGGTCATATTGCCGGCGGTCTGGTACCACAGTTGGGCAGCACTATACACTTGCTAAGAGTATGCACTGTCACAAGTCGGTACCCACCATGATTGTTGTGTGTATATGTGATTGTTTGTTTTTTCTGCCCATCACGGTTAAGTACATGCACTTGTTTTTGCTGCTGTGCAGTAGTGGTCATAATCCATATGAATTGATTTCCTTCATCAGTAATTTCTGTCAACTTGATTATGGTGTCTGCATACTCTCATGTACCACTTGCCAAATAAATCAAACAAATACAATTCATCGCACAGGCTCACCTACCTCCAATAGCCGATGTCTATACGATATGACCATATATGTTTCCAAGATGTAAAACCCCAACAAACAACAAACAATCTTCTTATTCCGAACTCCACGCAAGACACATGGGCTGAGGCATGGCTCAGCCAGTCAATCCCAAACTAGGCTTGGCGATGTTGAGCAGATTTGCCGTGTATTGGTACCAGAGATAGATCACGGAGAGGATGAGAGGTGGTGGCACGGATTGCACAGAACACGTCTAACCACAGCCCGCCTATTGCACGTTGCACCCATATCCTGCAGTATATTGCACACAGTGCCGTGTAGCCACAGAGTACTCGGTCATGTGGATGCATGTATATAGGTTTGTAGTGATGCACAGATAGTAAGCAACACATTAAAGCTTGGTATATTTCATGATACCTCGAGAGCGCATTGATTTTTATCATCGCCTATTGGACGTCAAAGATATGGTCATTCTGACATATTTCTTTGGCAGTTTGAAGGAAACATGCTGCCACTCTCTCCAATGCAGCATCATCATCATCATGCTGTTGGTTGCGATGTGACAAAGACTGCTTTCATTACTTGACTGCCGCTCTCCATTTAGCTCCCTGCTGTGAGAGTTGCATCCATGAGTTGGTCTTAATGTCTCTCAGCTTCAGGTTTCTCTTGATGGTATCCTTGAAGTGGAGATGAGGGTGCCCTCTCTTTCTGTAACCAGAAGACAGTTGAGAATTTAGGATCTGCTTTGGTAGCCTGTCTGATGACATCCTCATGAGGTGTCCAGTCCACCGGAGATTCTTTTTGATCAGAAGATCTTCCATAGAGGGCAATCCCATCCGTATTTCCTTATTTGTCACTTTGTCCTTCCAGGTTAGCCTCATGATTGAACACAGATTTTGCATCATGAAGGCATACATCTTTTTCACCTGTCGTCTGTACACTGTCCAGGCCTTGTCTCTGAATAGTAGGGTGGATAGTATGATTGCACGGTAGATCTTGCCTTTGACCCGAATGGACACATGGTGGTTGTTCCAGAGTCTCTGGCATAGTCGGCCGAAAGATGCACTAGCATTGGCCATCCTCCCCTGTATTTCAGCATCAATGCATCCATCACTTGATATAGTGCATCCGCGGTAAGTGAATTCCCAAACAGAGTTCAGCTTGTTTCCGTCAACCATGATCTCCTCCTCTCTGGTTCTTGTAGAGTTGGGTTGGTACAGCACCTCCGTCTTCTTGACCGAACTTCTTTGATGCATCGGAGAAAGACATTTCATGAAAGCTGCCTGCAAAAGTGTTGAAGTGCTGCTGGCTTTTGCAAGTTACCAGCGGCACTCTCTCAGGGAGCAAATAGAGGTTTCACACCGGCAAGCACATGTCAAGACAGGCGCAAAACTATGTGTCCCTGCAGTCGCTGGTTGGGAGATGTTGGGAGTTCCATACATTAACCACACTTAATGCTGCCACAGTGACATGGTTTTCTGTTTAGGGTTTGCTCCCTTAGCCTTCGGTTTTGTCAAGAAACTGTACCACAAGGCAGTGGTTTACAGCTCTGCAGGGCAGTGGCATTAAACTCCCTGAGGTATTGCTATACCTGCATACCCAAGGGGTCTTTTATATGCACTTTCCCACAGACAGGACAGCACATACCACAGCCTTTGATGAACCAGTTGTGGACCACTGGTTGGAAGAGAAAATAGCCCAAGCTGTAAATGTGTCCACTGAGCAGGATCGATCGGATCACCCACACCATCACAGGCGGACACTCTACCGTCTGAGCTACGTCCCGCCCCCCTGCAGTTGGTAAGCATGCGCACACAAGTAGATTAGAGGGAGCATGTATGTGTATTAGTGTGTATTAGTGTGCATTGTCCAGGCGGGATGACCAAACGAATTAAGCACCCGCTTCCCATTTTGGTAGGCCGTGGGATATGACCCCGGTCAAGTCAAACCAATGGCTTGGAAATATATACTGCTCACTATGTAGCCTGGGATTCCGCATCACTAGGATAGGACACTGCACAGGGGAATGAGGAAGACCAATTATTTGCGTTTGAAATTTCCCCTGCTTAATCAAGTAATGAACTTAAAAAAAATGTATATTGAAATGCTTGGCATGTACCAGGTGTTGCCCGACGTGACGGTGAAGCACGGCCAGTTTCTGTAAAGCGTCAGTGGTCCTTACTCTACAGGACATATGTACATAGTCCTATGTTCAACTCAGCCGGGCTCAGAAGCTAAAGGACCAGACGGGATGGCCGAATGAGTTGAGCGTCCGTCTCCCGTTTTGGTGGATTGTGGCAATCGAATCCACGGGTTTGAACCCTGATTGAGTCAAACCGGTTACTTAAAAATTGATACTTGTTGCTTCCTAGCCAGGCGCTCTGCATCATTAGGATATAATAGGGCAAGAACTGGTTGGCTCAGTGTCAGGATAATGTGACTGAGTGGGATATCAGGTTATGGTGCTGGCAGCCTAATCTCCCAATGGGGCAGCACAATAAAGTTGCCATGATTGGGCACTGTCACAAGTCGGTACAGATCCTGATATGACCTTAGATGTTGCCAGGACGCAAAACTCCAACAACCAACCCATCAGAAACTAAGGTCAGTAAGGATCCAGATGTCCCTCTCAGCCAAGATCGTGGTCCGCGTTAAGCAGATGTGTAATTGAAAGGGCCAGCATGCCGTGTCGATAGCATTCCAGAGGTGGAAGACGAGGAACCGGTAATGCCATGCTTGTTGTATAAGACCTGTACACCTTTTGCAACCCACAACCCAATAAGGGCAAACCCATAGACACACCCCGACCGGTCACCAGGCCCGGGGCGAACCGAGGCTACATCCTCCCAGTCCCAATGAGGTCAGCCTGAGATGGCTGTCACGAGCAGTTCACCACCATTCACCGCCATTCACCGCCATACACTGCCAGTCAACGCCAGTCACTGCCAGTCACCGCCAGTCAATGCCAGTCAGCGCCAGTCACTGCCAGTCACTGCCAGTCATTGCCAGTCACAGCCAGTCACTGCCAGTCACTGCCAGTCACTGCCAGTCACCGCCAGTCACTGGAAGTCACCGCCAGTCACCGCCAGTCACCACCAGTCACTGCCAGACACCACCAATCACTGCAAGTCACATCCAGACACCGCCAGTCACCGCCAGTCACCGCCAGTCACCGCCAGTCACCGCCCATCACTGTCAGTCACCGCCAGTCACCACCAGTCACTGTCTGACACTGCCAGTCACCGCCAGTCACTGTCAGTCACCGAGAGTCACTGCAAGTCATCGCCAGTCACCATAATCACTGCCAGTCACATCCAGTCATGACCAGTCATGGCCAGTCATGGCCACTCATCATCAGTCACTGTCAGGGACCGCCAGCCCCCGCTGGTCACAACCAGTCACCGCCCGTCACCACCAGTCACCCCAGTCACCAACAGTCACAACCAGTTACTGCCAGTCACTGCCAGTCACCGCCAGTCACCGCCGGGCGTAGCAGTGTTGCGGAGACATTACATGGCAGCAGCCGAGCTTGCGTATGCGCAGATATGCAGCTGTGTACCACCTGAGATTACACATACATTACAAAATATATATGTATTTACGACTTCTTATACCGTTTTTAATTCATCCTGTTGTATCCCAATAGTGGTGTATTACATTTAGCGTACCACCTGAACATCCAATGCTAGGTCCATGCATGATCTGTACTCTAGGATGAAATTAGAAACAAAAGGAAGACTTCTCAAAACCAACAATATTGGACGCCGCATATACTTGCAGATAAATACACAGTTGGCAAGTACGTGAATGGCAAATTGGCACTTGCTCAACGCTTTGGTGTCTGTCCACATGGTAACACGGTGCACCCTGTGACACCAAGCATATTGATGCAGCGGGATTATGCTTTGCCTTTGTTTCTGCTCTGGGTGCAAGCAACCTCCTCCACCCCTACTTACAAGTAACCTCTAATGAAAACGCATGCATTCTGCCATGTAGAAGCAGCACGAACATCGGTGTGAGTGGCTGCAGGTCGGGAGGGGATCAGCGGCGGTCGTCCTGCTGCCAGCCCAGCACTCCTCTATACACCACACACTAACAAAGCTGTAGTCGAATTGTGCATGTAACCATTTATAGATGTGTTTATATATATATATTTATATCAAATGTATATATATATATTTATATATATTGGTATATATTTATATATATGTTACTAATATACTTCTATATTTATAAAAAATATATATATATATATTAAATATAATCTATTATATATATATAAACGCTCGGAAATTATTTATTTAATTATTATCCGATTCATTGTGGGTATAGCATTAACCAAATGCTGTCGTCCACCTGGCTTGTTAACAGCTCCCAGTGGCGTTTGAGAGCGCCCGCTGTAGTTTGAATCATCTCTTTTTTGTTGTCTTCTTTTTGTTTATGGTAAATATGTTTATTCTTCTGAAAAAGTCTTTTGTCAGTGCCGAATCACTGATCTTCCAGCCAGTTTTTGATTCAGGGTTATTTACACAAGAGGTACATAGAGTAAGTTATACAATAATTGTTGAATACACAATTTGCAGCATCTAACACAATGGAATTCTGTAACCCAAATGTTTCATAGCGATATGTTAACAGTAGTGTCATATAACTATATCAATGTTAGTCAGATCAATGTGAGTATTTACATGGTATTTAGAATGTAAGCAGAAGTCTAGCGGCGAAAACAAGTCATTAAACTTAACCATTATGGGCATAAATACACCCATAACAAAAAAAACTAAAACAAATAGAAGTTATCACTGTATTCAAATTTGTAGTACCCTTAAGTTTTAATGTAGTGTATGTTCAGTTGGAGTTTGGCAAGCAGTATATAAATGTCAGTTTGTTAGAAATATTCTAGTGTTACACTAATTCAACCAATGCATGACAAGTACAGTATAAAGTGGCATTTATTCTTACTATTTCGTTGTTACATTTAAGCCATGAGATGTTTGATTTATTAAGATTTCGAGGATTTCAGGCACGTAGCCCTATGAATGTCACTTGTAGTTTGGGTGGGTGGGACCGTAAATCCAAAGGAGAGAACATGTCCTATCGATCAAAATGCTCTGGTCGAAGTGTCTATAACGAAACTTGTTATGCAAATTTACAGAAGATGGTGCCACAGTCGGAGCATGTATTATTAAGAAAGACATTATAGATGGTGCCAGTAGTGCCTCCTTATTAAGTATGTACTTTTTCTTGCGGGTTAAATTACCCATGTTGAAATCAACATTGACAATGTTGTTAGTTATATGAGTTCATGAATTATGTTGTTGGGGTGGGATTGTTAGTAATACACTTGACCAGCTGTGGTCAGTGAAGCAGTGGGCCCAATCCCAGTGTATTTTGGTCTTAAATTGTACATTTCTATTTGGACTGTCTCTGTATATGGTTGACTGGAAATAATGGAGGAACAGCAACAAATAAAACAGTGGGGGCAGAGAACTGGGGCTCATGCTTTGATGTCCAGCCACTTAGGGTATGTTGACCCCATGGAACATACTTTACTGTGACTGCATAAGGGCCTGTACTCTTAGTGAGTTTTTGAATTCTAGGTAGGAGGACACTGCCCTGGTTATATCTGGTAGGTTGTTCCACATCATGCTGATTAGTTTGTTTGTGGAAGGTTTGGGGACTTTGAGTAGAGTGGCTTGCCTCCCAATTTTTGCTTTATAGAGCTTTATAGAGATATAGAAATATAAATGGTTACATACACAACTGGACTATATATACATATACATGTTTGACTACGTGAACATATTTCTTTTAAAGGTTTTATTAAGCAAATCAGAATATACCCATTTGAACACCAGACGAACATCGATGAATTGTGGTCATAATGTTGTTGTCGCCCTGTTGATCAAATCTGGAACCCAGGCCGAGCAATGTGTTACCAACAGAGGTTCACTGCCAATACCACGAAAGAGATTGGTCATGCCTGGGTATGCTGAATTCTGACGTCAGACTAGAATATGTGCATAGCCACAGTAACCTCATGATGACGTCACTTGTTAGTTCGTCATCTGGCCTATTACTTCAGGGTCATGTTCGCCGATTGACCACTGACTGGCAATGGTCGCAATGAAAAGCCAGTGCTATTTTGAACCTTTTAAATAAGTATACTGCATGACATTAACTGATTAAGACATAGGCAAGATTCATGGTATGGCCATATTTCGCATTCATCATGTCTGGTAAAGGCCATCTTGCAAGGCAAAGTGAAAGGGGGAAGAAAGCAAGGCCGACAAAGGAAGAGGTGGGAAGACAACTGGGAACTGGAGTTTGGCAAGTCCTAAAGGGCAGTGGAGAACAGCGAAAACTGGAGAAAACTGGTTGTTCCCCAGAGATCTTTGTAGCTAAGGGATCGATGATGATGATGAAATAAGTAGTTTATGGTGAACTATATTTTCATGCTGCAGTAATGCTGGGGGTTGTTGTAATGCATATGAATTTCACACATTCCAGAAGCCTCCTATCTTCCATGAACCCAGTTGGGCACCACCATGCATCCGCTGGGACAGTGTGGAGAGGAACGGGCAAGTGGTGCATCATTGATATCACACTGGTCTCTATCTCTGAGGGCTCGTTGTGGCGCTGTCAGTGTGAGAAGTGTGAGGTGGGTCCACAGCTACTGTCAGCGTGCTATGAGTGTACCCAGGTCAGATGCCTGTCACGTGACAGCGATCGATAACTTCAGACTACAAAATAGTGTCAGTAATGTCATGGAGGTGATGAGAATGGTAAATATTGCACCTCGAGCCGATTTCGAACCCACATTCTCGCCATTCCGGGGCTAGCGTGCTAACCATTACACTACCTAGGTTCCCTGAATACAATCACCCTATCAGCACCTGTCTATATGGCTCTTTGCCTGAGAGGTCAGTGCAGATTGTTAAAGTAATGTAGCGAGGGAAGTATATTAATTAAACAATGCTTTGGAATTATCCTATTTCTCTTCCTGGACGTTGGAGCGACACTAGAACTGTGCTGAAGTCCAAGCGGGGGAACACATAGAAGCCATCTGCGAGTATACTGGGTGGGTTTGCAGGTCTAAGCTGTCACCACTCAAGCTGCAGCCGCTAGGGTCAATGTTGACGTCCGGTGTAACCAGAGCGGGTGGAGGACTCGACCTAACGGCATTAACACAAAGCGCATAGACGGCCTGCCCTTCTAACTCTGGCTCCTCCTTAGCAGCGTTCTTGGAACAATATCCTTCAAATGGTTCGAATATAAATGTATGTAAACCCATGTATAGATGAGGGAGGTAAAGTTCCACACAGTATTTGGGGTAACACAGTAATCTACTCAGGTTCTATTCCTTAGAGTAGTATTGTGTCCGGAGATGGTAAGGTTTCAAACAATGAATTTGGAAGGCATTACAGCTGTTGCATCCCTTAAAGATCACCATGATCTGAAAAAAGTGTGAGGTGTACAGGTGTTGGAAACTCCACCCGGCCATTAGAAACTCACTTGGCATTAAAACTGCATAGTCCGATGAAAGCAAACACGTTTTCTTAAACCGAAACATTAACCCAGGTTTGCTCGGACATACCAAACTTAGATAAGCATACTCGTACCTTATATAGAGTGCATTCCTCGCCATGAAGGCGCCAACACCTTCACCAGTTTAAATTCCGCTAGTTGCAACATTGCAACAACAAAATGTGGCCCCTGATGCTGCGCCGCTTTCAGCAGGTGGCAAGGCATTGTGGGTCGCTCCCACAAGGTCACCCAGTCAGCGAGGCCGGCCCGCTGCAATGGCTCGGCGGACGGGACGGCGGTCACGGCCGGCGGGAGGGACGTCGGTCACAGCCGGCCGGAGGGACGGCGGTCACGGCCGGCGGACGGGACGGCGGTCACGGCCGACGGGAGGGATGGCGGTCACACCCGGCGGGAGGGACGGCGGCGGTCACGGCCGGCGGATGGGACGGCGGTCACGGCCGGCGGACGGGACGGCGGTCACGGCAGGCGGGAGGGACGGCGGTCACGGCCGTCGGACGGGACGGCGTCACGGCCGACGGGAGGGACGGCGGTCGCAGTCACGGCCAGCGGGAGGGATGGCGGTCACGGCCGGCGGGAGGGATGGCAGTCACGGCCGGTGGACGGGACAGCAGTCACGGCCGGCGGAAGGGACGGCGGTCACGGCCGGCGGGAGGGACGGCGGTCACGGCCGGCGGGAGGGACGGCGGTCACGGCCGACGGACGGGACGGCGGTCACGGCCGGCCGAACCCCTGCCATTAGCGGGCGGCGTTTTAATATGTTTGTTGCCCTCTGTCGACACGTGTTGAACGCCTGCCACGCGCCTGATTGCCACACTCTGCACTCGGCATGCTCCACCCCACCGTGCTGGTGTGGTTGGGCGCGAGACAAAGACAGAGGTGGCTTTGATTCGCCGAGGACGGCTGCGACAACTTGGCCAGCGGAAATGCGGTTTGATTCATGAAACGCCGAGAAGGGTTCGTCTGGAGTACAGGGGGGTGATGGGGGCAGGCTGCTCGGCTGGAGTACAGGGGGGTTTTGGGGGCAGGCTGCTCGTCTGGAGTACAGGGGGGGTGATGGTGGGATGCTGCTCGTCTGGAGTACAGGGGGGGGGGGGAGTGATGGAGGGCAGGCTGCTCCTCTTGAGTACATGGGGTGATGGGGGGCAGGCTGCTCGTCTGGAGCACAGGGGGTGATGGGGGCAGGCTGCTCGTCTGTAGTACAGGGGGCAGGCTGCTCCTCTGAAGTACAAGGGGGTGATGGGGGGCAGGTTGCTCGTCTGGAGTACATGGGGGCTGTGCGGTCTGCTCGTCTGGATTATTGGTTGGGGGGGGGGGGGGGGGGTAACGGGGGAGACTGCTCGGGACCCTGCCACTTCGGGTGTTAATTCATTTACATTTGTGCTGCTATAATGAGTTGTGAGTGAGGTCAGGTAAAATAATACAGGCATTACTAATGTGATCATGCTCATTTCAACTCGAAGCATCAATAGTAGTCCTATACACTGCCTCAGTGAACTATTAGTGAAACAGGCCCGATCCGAACCATTTTACAATACTGACATTATATACTGAGCATATTGGATAAGCAGCTAGATTGCTAGGTAGTATGTGTACCCTGAACATTTTAAACCACCAATTTATAACACCTACATATATGTCTGTTCTGTGCGCGTAAGCCCTACATGATCCTTATACCCACATAACGCAGCAAAGGTGCTAAATGTCACTAGATGTCATATACCCCCTGACAGCAGATGTAATAGCTACCTCTATAACAAATAAATAACAGTAGAGACATCTCGACAGGAATTTCTTCCATGAGGTTCTCTTAAAATTGCACTGGCCGGTGATTTTGTTAGATTCTGGCATATTTAGTAATATCAATATGTTAGGTTGATCATTATAAGCTACTTTATTTTAATTTGAAGGAACTGTTATTATACATGGCGAACTTTGGAGACATTTGAAGTAACACATGCACAATTACATATTCGTGTCTACACAGAAACGCTTGAAACCGTCAAGGTCAGCAGTGACAGATATAATTAAAGTGACTTTCAGGCAGCAACACTTGTTTAAGAAGTTCACCAGTATCTAAGTTGAATATGCAGGATCAAATCTAGGAAAGGGGTTTGGTTTCGACGATTTGATGTTTTCAATGTTTCATCGGGATTAAACCTGGCGCAACCAGATGCTATTGAAGGATACAACTAATGGCTGTATTTGGACTCGGCAATGTATTCACGATTAATTAAAGTTGCATAGTCCGATGGTTTTCAGTTCCTTTGGTTGATTTGTATAATCTAGTTTACTTTAATCTGAAGTAACTTTTATTTTAAATGGCAAACTTTGGAGATATTTATTTATTGCAGTCGTCTTCACTGAACAAATTAATTTGCGTAAACGCATCCAGATTTTGACACACTTGTCTTTAGCATTGACTGAATACATTAAATTGACTTAGTTTCTCCTTCTATGCAGCAACACATGCTTTATGAGTGCACCAGTGCCTAAGTTGGGTATGTAGGTTCAAATCTAGCGAATGGTTTTGGTTTTGAAAATGTGATGCTTTCATCGGACTATGCAGCTTTAATGCACTTGACTTTTCACATTTCGTACCAGATTTGACCAAATCACCATGGTTTCTTGCCCATTGTCTGAAGGCTGATAGACTTTATGGAAGGAACAGACGACAATTGAGCTCAAAGTCCCAATTGCTCGTAGTAGTCGCTAACTCACCAACAGTGCCACTCCCACGGATACCCTCAAACACCAAGAGCAGCCATTGCCAAGATGGCGCCAAGTTGGAACAAAATGGTTCCGAGTGGGCTTGTTTCACTAATAGCTCACAATGGCAGTGTGTACTGATGCTTCTGAGTTGAAGAGAGTCCAATCACATTAGTAATGCCTTGATTTATTTTACGTGCCTTCACTCACAATTCCCTATAACAGTAGATTTTCATTCTTACCATCTGATTACAGGTGCCTGGAAATATTGCTTTAAGTAGGTACTCCAAAGTCATGTTTAATTTTAATGTTTCAGTGTTTAAAATGTATAGAACTTTTAAATCCGATTCCAGATATATAAAATGTATATAGATCTCTTGATAAGTTCCGAAATTATGAGGTTTTAAAGATTCATTTTGTTGCCCGTTTTTGTGCACATTTCCAAATTAGGGAAATCTAAGTTTTTAAGGCCCCAGCACAAAAGCTATGTTGCGTATAATTTGTCCAATATTAAAGAATCTCACTCTCTATAGCACAAATACCAGGCTCCATTTTTTTTCCAGACCATTAGCTTTGTTATTCTGTCAGATATTTCATGCTAAACATGCTAAACTTGTTAAATTCCTTAATATCTACTGAATATCATCAGGGTTAATGATAAATTCTTTGAAATATCATAAATTCTGTTCTACTTACACTATCACTTTTTTATTCCAAAATAATCAGAATCAAAAGCTGCATATGATCATGCATGTTTTAAATTAATATGAGGCAAAAACTGAAGTTCACTTTTATAGGAATTGCTAGCTAACTACAAGTCTAGGTCACAAATAGATTAACTTAATTAAGATGATTAAACAGATTCCCTCAGGCGACAATAGGCTTCAGAAATGTTCTCAATGTCTGGCACCCTCCATACTCTAAAGTCATCGTTAATGGGTGCCATATCAAGCTTTTTCTGCCGAAACAGAAGCTTCAATCAACACCATGTTCGCCGCTCTGGTGCTGGAGACAGGAAGACATGAAGACATGGTCATTTCTCAGACCGACCTTGCCGAGTATGATATAAATCTCAACCAAATATTGTTCTGATTAGGTAGAGGAAAACTTAAGCTTTCTGATGATATAATTTTCAGGACGATCCTGATTGATTTTCATGGAGAATTAGCGTCTGAATGTTTTCACTCCTTCTGTTCAATAAAATTTCTTGCTCAAAGACAGCCATGCTTGATATGCTAATGAAGCCTGGTTTCTTCTCCATCTTGCATTGGTGGTTATTTTTTACTCAGGTGACCATACTCAGCAAGGTAGCAATTTTAGGGAAGGGAGTGGCAAAGACTGGATGCAAACAGAATGGCAAACATGCACAGAGCTGCTGATGGTACACCCAAACAAGTGTCCATTGACTCTAATTTATTTCATCATGTTAATTAAAAAATTAAACATGCTAAAAGACAAAAGAACATGCATTCACCTGATATAATCTTTATTTTAAACAAAGCAGAATTAATGGAGATTGAAGTGGTTTTAGAATGGTTAAATTATGTCAGATTTTGCAATGCAGACAACGTATCCGCACACTTTGGAGTACCTACTTTAAGTGAATGTTCAGAAAAATAGTTACTAACACGCCTAGAGTTAAGTCACTGCAATCAATACATACTCAACCAGTCTGTTGATAAGACGTTCGTAATATTAAGGACATTTAAGGGTCTCAATGTTCGGCCTTCAGCACCGACTTACACAAGCTTAGATCAGGTGTTTGATGAACATGTTCACGTAGGGATCAAATGAACATGCAATAACAATACATTGGTACTTCCCTGTGTGATGGATTTAAGGTTTGTTCTGTTTTGTATTATATTTTAGTAGTCAAGGAGACGCACAGACGTGGATACGGTTATGACATCAGCAGGCCTAGGTACTGTAGTGGTTAGGACACGACCCCCCCCCCCTCCCCCCGAATGGCAAGAACAGTGGGTTCGAATCCTGCTCTAGGAACAATATGTCCCATTTTCATCACCCCCACGACACTGCTTGCAGTCACCTGGATCCTGTAGAAGGGATCTGCTGTATGCTATATGTCTCACTTACATTGGTTAATTATTTTGTGTGTGTGTTACGATATCAATCGATGCACAATGCAAATGTACATAGAGAAATCTTTTTAAAAAGAAGCAACCTTCTACGGAAATGCACTTCGCGCAAAATATATATTTGTTTAAGTTCTGAAATTTAAATATTGTCAGGCATTTGCTGATGGTTTCTTAGTAAGCCGCCACCTAGCCGGTACACCATCACCCCATGATGCCTGCTACGTAAGCTATGGCCCCCCCCTCCTCCTCCCCCCACCCTGGAGGCAGCCGGCCACCTTAAGGTGTGTTGGGATCGTGGAGGTGGCAGATTTACGACGCTATCGGAGCCCTGAGAAGTAAGCTGTGCACCCACGGCATACTCCTTTAAGTAGAGCACATCAAACAGGGGCCCGATGGAACACACATATATGGGGGTAGGTAGCTCTAATGGAGGCTGGGCCCACATTGGTTTACACCAATTCGATTTTGTGAAACTCTCCCCTCCAGTGAAATATCATTTTTCTTCTTCTTTTTTTCTTTTTTTAAGAACTGATCTATAGTGATGTACCTCAAATCAGGCAATTCCACATAAGCAGATAATTGCAGGCAAGAATCGCGCCTGGTTGGGTCATCGGAGTAAATGGCTTAGGGAAATCGTCTTAGGCAAATGGTTATTGGAAAGTAACTCGGAGAACAGAGCCAGGTACTGGTTTGTCATCAAGTAGAAATTGTCAGGTCGGCGAATAGCTAGATCACAGGTCACATACAGAACCGCTCACGCCATAGTAAGCACGATACCTGCACACCTCAAACTCCTGCTTCATCAAGTGCTGCAGAGGCAAGGCTTATCAGCCCCGCGTGGCCCCACACAGCCCCACACAGCCCCACAAAACCCCACACAGCCCTGTATAGCCCCACACAACCTCATACAGTCCTACACAACCCCACACAGCCCCATTCAGCCCCACACAACCCTGTACATCCCCACACAGCCCCACAGCCTCACCCAGCCACACATAGCCACACACATCCTCACACAGCTACACACATCCTCACACAGATACACATAGCTATACACAGCTACACGCACCTACACACAGGTACACACAGCTACATACAGCGTCACACAGCCACACACAGCCTCACACAGCCCCACACAGCTACACACATCCTTACACAGCCTCACACAGCTACACACAGCTACACACAGCTACACACAGCTACCCACAGCTACACACAGCTTCACACACCACACACAGCTACACATTGCCTCACACAGCTACACACAGCTACACACTGCCTCACACAGCTATACACAGCTACACACAGCCTCACACACCACACACAGCTACACACAGTTACACACAGCCTCACACAGCTACACACAACTACACACAGCCTCACACACCACACACAGCTACACACAGCTACACACTGCCTCACAGATCTAGACACAGCTGTAAAGTATGAGTTAAACCATTGAGTTGCATAGTAGAACTGACTTTATTATCTGGCATCACTGCCCAGCTCACCTTCCGAGACCTCTCGCGACCCCTCATGACCTCTCGTGACCTGAAGCTACCTGTCGTTATATGCCTGATACATGCATACATTACATCTCCCTTTTTCATTGCAAATGAAGGTAGTATGTCTTGATCAATAAACAAAGAATCAGTGTCAACAATACACAATTAATACAACGATAAACAATGTGAAAATGTACGAATATCTTCAAACATTGTAACATCTGGTCTTAATTAATCTGGCACCACATAGGTTTGTGCCTGGATGGCTTTATAGCTTTCTTTTGTTCATCAAGTCAATGTTAACATTTGTGTCCCTTCATGTTGATAATAAACATTTTCTATCCATCTCCATCATTATCCTTTTTTGGTTTCTTATTTATCACTTTATCTTTCTCCTTTGCACAATGTAGCATTTGTCAGCATATGCTTTACTTATTTACTTGTTTCTTTTAACGAATTGTGCCTAACTTTTGCTGACTTGTTTTGAGAATGAGAATTTTATGTTATAAGCTATACATTTAAATTAATGCCACTTATCATCTTATTTCTACATCATTTGATAGACATCATGATATTGCAACCAGTTGTACTCCTCGATTGACAAACATGGTGACTGCCTCGGTAATAAATCTATGCATTCACATTTATTTCTTATTTTACTTAATCACATCACTTAACCATATGTGATTATTTATCTCCCACGTCTTCTGTTTATATAATAACAATATCCATAGCGTTTTATACATTGGTCATCTGATTATACAAGATAATTAACATTGGTTGTAATGCTCGCATTGCGTTTGATTCGTAGTGAGGGAGGAGGAGCCCCCCCCCCCTTCTCTCTCCCTCCAGCACCCGTTGGGATGCTGACATAACACCCTCCCTCCCCCTTCTCTCTCGGCCCTTATAACCAGCCGCCTAGCTGCTCTTAGCCACTCGCCTTCTTTCACCCTCCCTGCTCGGACACCATTTTCTTGTTTGGTTATCATCACTACGCCTCCACGCCTCCACGCCTCCACGCCTCCATGCCTCCACCCCTCCACGCCTCACCTCCAGGACTTACCACCCAGCCATGCCTGCCGCTGCACGAGGTCGGGGCCACCCCGCCGGTCGCCGAGGCTCCCGCCAGGGGAGGAGTGCCTCTGCCGCCTCACCCGATGCCGCCTCCGCGACTTCCTCCACACCCAGCCTCCAGTCTAAGGCCACCTCATGGGCGTCCGCAGTGGATGCCAGGATGGACGCTCAGACACTAGCTATGGAGCGCCTCACCGCCCTGGTGGAGGCGCCCGCCCCGGCCCCGCCTCCAGCCGCAGCATACGACCGCCTCGCCGACATCATCCAGGAGCTCGCCCTCAGAGCCGGAGGACCCGCCCTGGTGGCCCGCCTTCTCTTCGCCCCCGCGACCTCACCTCAGGAAGTCCACCCGCTGTACCGGCAGTACACGAGGCATGGCGTCTACCCTACAGAGCAGGCTGCCTCCGCGGCCCGCCTCCCACATGCCCTGCACGCCGCCCCCGACCACACCCCTGCCTCCGCTGCCGAGGCAGTGCGGGACATCCTCGACTCTGCCAAGGTGCAGAACACCACCCGGCGCAAAGGTATTCCAGCAGGGTACATCCTCCCACACGACCTCATCGAGAAGGGGCTGGAGGGGAAAGCACTAAAAAGGGGCGAGGCATCCATGGAGGAGTACAACCTCGCCCTCGGGATGCTGGAATCTCACCCAGCTTTCCTCTCCGACTCCATCCCCGGCCTCCTGCACCACAACCTCACGGTGCAGCGAGGCTGTGTCACCCATCCGTGGCCGACTGTCCGATGGTACTCGGAGACCATATTCGCCTGGGTCACGGACTGTCGGCTCCCGGATAGCTGGCATGACCCAGTCGCCATCAACGCGGTGCGGTTGGACATAATAACCGCCCCTGTGACTGCACCAGGGAGCTCCTGAGCTGCCGCCCCCCGCGCCACACCCTCCCGCCCGGCCGCCCCACAGACGCAAGCAGCCCACTCCGACCCGCCCACTGCCTACACCCGGGAGGCATACGGGATCCCCTGCCCCACATGGAACAGGGACCCCGCCTCATGCGACCTCACCCCCGCCGGTGAGGCGCACGGGGACCAAGGCACCAGGAGGAGGCATGCCTGCGCATACTGCACCAACGTCCGCCGTATTCTCACCATCCACAGTGAGGCGGTGTGTTTCACAAAACGCACCCGGGAGCGTGCCTCAGCTGTCCCTGCGATCACCTCGCCGGATTTTTTGTCCGGCGGCGGCGACCCACCCCCCGGGCCCGGGCCCCGCCCCCCTCCAGCCCGGCCAACAACCCGCCTGGAGGAGCCCGACCACCCCGGCCCCCCCGCCCTCACACACGCCGAATTTTACCTCCCCCTCTCCCACCCCCGCCGCAGCTCCTCCCCGCTCCCCCCCTCCCCCTCCTCCCCTGCCCCACCCCCTCCTTTCCCACCTCAGTCCACCTCTCCCCTCCCCCCGCCAGCCCCCGACCCTGCCCTCTCCCCCCCACCACACCCCGACTCCCGCCCCCGTCCCCCCCATCCCCCAATGACCTCGCCGCTACTGCGGCCCCACCCCCCAACCCTACCGCCCCACCCTCCTCTCCATATGGCCCCACCTAGCGGACACAGCCTGGAGCCGCCACCCCACTTTCTCCCGGGCCTACCAGACCCTCCGTGCTGCGGGCCTCCCCAATTTTTTGGCCACCCGCATCCCCCTTCCCTCAGGCCTCCACATCCCCGCCTGGCGAAGCCGCCGCCGGGAGCACCCCGACAAAGACCTAGTCGACCTCCTGGAGTTTGGCTTCCCTGCAAATTATTCAGCCAGCACCCCTCCCCGCCCACCTACACCAACCACCATGAAGCCTTAGAGCATCAGGTCCACCTCCGGGACTTCATAACCACTGAGCTCGACCACGGCACCCTGGCAGGCCCCTTCCTCGCCCCTCCCTTCACCCCCTGGACTCAGGTCTCCCCCATGATGACCCACCCCAAATCCGACCCCGGTAAGAGGCGGGTCATCGTCGACCTCTCATACCCTCCCGCGTGAACGACCGGATACCCCGCCGCGAGTACCTGGGTAGGCGTTGCATTCTGGAAGACAAATTATGGAGTGGTTTTGACATTATAGCAATTACGGCTTTGTGGTCTGTTTCTATAGTTATCTCTTTCCCGTATATATAATTGTGGAAACGTTTACACCCAAAGCTCATGGCAAGCAATTCTTTTTCAATTGCTCTGTGTATTGTCGAGGGCCTTGGATGCCATTGCTTCGGGTTGGTGGTTTTGGAACAATGTGCAGCCCAGTCCTGACTCAGACGCGTCAACTTGCAATGCTATGGACTCTTTAGCATTGTAATATCTAAGTACAGGCACGCTTATTAACGGTGACTCTAATTTCTCAAATGCTTTCGCATGTGGCTCTTGCCAATGCCATGCTATGTCTTTCTGCAATACTACTCTTAATGGGTTCTGTTATTTCTGATTTTGGGAATGAATTTGCTAACATACCCGACCATTCCCAGGAATCGTTGCAATGCTTTCTTGTCTGATGGCACTGTCATTTCTACTATGGCCTGCACTCTATCATTGTTAGGTTTTAATCCCTCTGCTGTCAGCAAATGACCTACGTAATTGACCTCTGACTTACAAATTTTTGATTTGGTTGGGTTTAATTTAAGGTTGATTTCTCATGCTCTATTTAGCACTGCTTCTAGTCTCGTATTCTGTTCTTCTACTGTGCTACCGTAAATCAGAATGTCATCCGAGACTATTTGTTTGCCTTCTAGGTCATTTAGTAAGTCATTCATTTGCTGTATGAACAGGTCTCCGGCCGTTTGTATGCCGAATGGGACTCTCATGAAACGGCACCTGCCCTACGGGGTGTTGAAAGTACATAGGGTAGAGCTAGCTTCGTCAAGCTGAATTTGCCAATATCCTAAGTTTGCATCCAATACTGAAAAGTAGCGTCCATTATGTATGTTTGCAACAACTTCTTCTACTGTTCGAATCGGATATGGCCCCCTCAGGATGGCTTTGTTTAGCTTCGTCGGGTCAAGGCAAATTCTGACTTTACCCGGCTTCCATACTATTGTACTTGAGCTCACCCATGGTGTAGGTTCAGTTTGTTGGGCAATTACCCCTAGTTTTAACATTCTGTCAAGTTCAGCTTTTACATCATCTACTATAGCATGTGGCATGCATCTTGGTGGATCAACTACTGGGCTTACACTACTATCAACATACAGTTTTGCATCTACTTTAATTACTCCTAGACCTTCAAAAACATCTTTAAATTTGCTTACCATTTTGTTAGCAGCTCTGGCGGCATCATCTGTAGATGTGTTCATCTCGTCTATGCGTGCGACCAGTCCCAACTGCACACAGGCTTGGTGTCCTAATATCGGGCTACCAGTTCAGATTACTTGAAAGTTGATGTTCTGCCCATGTATGCTGATTTTGGCTTCCCCGTCATGTGTCAACCGTTGGCCGGTGAACATCACAAGCATACATCTTGATGGCTTCATCTGGACATTCTTGATTTTGTCGAATATCAGTTGTGGGATGAGGTTGGCCTCAGCCCCGGTATCCAGTTTGAACTTGATGTCATTCTTCCCTATAGTTACATGAGTAAACCATGGTTCCGTATCGTCTTCGCTGTTGTACATCACCACCCTCACAAACAAGTCATACTCTTCCTCGCCAATCAATACGTCGCTCCCTCTGTTGACACTTGTGTTGTTTAAGTCCACATTTACTTTGTGTACTGATGTTGCTCTGCTTTGTTGTGAGCAGCATACTTATGGCAGCCTGCACCTTCATTCCCCTTTGCTGGACACTGACCGCATATGTGTGAATACACACACCAATAATGCTGAGTCTTAGTCATGGTTGTTTTCAGTGCCCTGAATTGGGGGCATGTGCAGGTTGAGGGGTATGTATGGTGTTGTGTATGTTGGTTATCGGTGGCCAATATGGTGTCGATTCTTTGCTCACTGGTCGTTCCCGCGCTCTGTGTCGGCATGAGAGTGACGTAAGTATGTTCGCTGAGTCTACACATGTCGATACATTGTTCAAGGGTCAAATTTTGTGTCTGGAGCAGTTTGTCTCTGAGAGTATTACAATTCACACCACATACGGGCCTGTTGCATAATAATGAACTTTCAAGCTCACCATATTCGCATTGGGCCACTCGCGTCCGTAGTTTCCTTATGTATGTTTCCATGTTTTGCGTCGTTTGGTTATATGAATGGCATTTGTATCGTATGACTGGGATGTTCGCTTTTCCCTGACAGGATTCTCTGAAGGCAGTTATTAGCAGGCCTAGCTTGTCTCTCTCCATGCTTTCAATGTGCATTGCGTGGTGCACCTTCTGTGCCTCGGCGCCTGCCACATAAAGGAATACTGTACACTGTATTTTCTCCATTTTGTTTGCGGTGCCTGTAGCTATGGCATAAATCTTGTATGATTGTATCCAGTTTGTTGCCAAATCGTCCTCTAAATTAAACAGTGCTGGCGGTTTTAACCCTGTGAGAGCCATGATCTCTTGGTTTGTGTCCTTGTCTGACACCATGTAAAGTATGAGTGAACCTGCTGAGTTGCATAGTAGAACTGACTTTATTATCTGGCCTCACTGCCCACTCACCTTCCGTGACCTCTCGTGACCCCTCATGACCTCTCATGACCCGAGGCAACCTGTCGCTATACGCACAATACATGCATACATTACAACAGCTACACACAGCCTCACACAGCTACAAACAGCCCCACACAGCTACACGCAGCCTCACATAGCTACACATAGCCCCACACATACCCTCACCCGCACACCAGACGAGATGGCCGAATGAGTTAGAGTGTCTGTCTCCCGTGTTGGTAGACCATGGGATCGTGGGTTCGAACCCTGGTCGAGTCAAACCAATGACTTAAAAATGTATTCTTATTGAAACCTAGCCAGGCGCTCGACATTATTAGGATAGGCAAGGACTGGTTGACTCAGTGCCAGGATAATGTGACTGAGTGGGATATCAGGTCATGGTGCTGGCGGCCTGGTGTCCCAGTGGGGTAGCACTATAAAGTCGCCATGAGTGTGCACTGTCACAAGTCGATACCCATCCTTATATGACCTTAGATGTTGCTAGGTCGTAAAACAACAACAAACACACAGCTTCACACAGCTACACACAGCTACACACAGTTTCACACGCCCCAGACACCTCCACCCAGCCTCGCACAGCCACACACAGGTACACACAGCCTCACACAGATACATACAGCCCGCCACAGCTGCACACTGCCCCACACAGCTACACACACCTACGCACAGCCTCCCACAGCTACACACAACTACACACAGTTACACACAGCATCACATAGCTAGCCACAGCCTCACACAGCTACACACATCTGTATACAGCCCTACACATCTACACACAGCCTCACACAGCCACACACAGCTATACACATCTACAGACAGCTACACACAGCTACACACAGCCTCACATGCTACACACAGCTAAACACAGCTCATCATCATCATGCTGTCGGTCGCGATGCGACAAAGACTGCTTTCATTACTTGACTGCCGCTCTCCATTTAGCTCTCTGCTGTGAGAGTTGTGTCCATGAGTCGGTCTTAATGTCTCTCAGCTTCAGGTTTCTCTTGATGGTATCTTTGAACCGGAGACGGGGGCGCCCTCTCTTTCTGTAGCCAGAAGACAGTTGAGAATAGAGGATCTGCTTTGGTAGCCTGTCTGATGACATCCTCATGAGGTGTCCAGTCCACCGGAGATTCTTTTTGATCAGAAGATCTTCCATAGAGGGCAGCCCCATCCGTTCGAGTATTTCCTTATTCGTCACTTTGTCCTTCCAGGTTAGCCTCATGATTGAACGCAGATGTCGCATCATGAAGGCATGCAGCTTTTTCACCTGCTGTCTGTACGCTGTCCAGGCCTCGGCTCCGTATAGTAGGGTGGATAGCACGATTGCGCGGTAGATCTTACCTTTGACCCGAATGGACACATGGTGGTTGTTCCAGAGTCTCTGGCGTAGTCGGCCGAAAGATGCGCTAGCCTTGGCCATCCTCCTCTGTATCTCAGCATCAATGCGTCCATCACTTGATATTGTGCATCCGAGATAGGTGAATTCCGGAACAGAGTTCAGCTTGTTTCCGTCAACCATGATCTCCTCCTCTCGGGTTCTTGTAGAGTTGGGTTGGTACAGCACCTCCGTCTTCTTGATGTTAATTTTCAGGCCAAACTTCTTTGATGCATCGGAGAAAGCGTCCACTATTTTCTGGGTCTCTTCAGCAGAGTGGGCAACCAGTGCACTGTCATCTGCGAATAGTAGCTCTCTCACCAGTATCTGAGTAGTCTTGGTCTTCGCTCTGAAGTGTGCGACATTGAATAGGTCAGCGCTCTGTCTGGACTGTATATAGATGCCATCCCCCATGTCTCGGAAAGCCTCGTCTAGCATTGCTGATAGGAAGATGGAGAAGAGCGTGGGGCCAGTACACAACCTTGCTTGACCCCATTGGTAACCCCAAACGATTCCGAGACTTCCCCTCCAGCACTATGGTTCGCCATCATTCCTGTATGTAGAGCCTCGATCATAGTTGTGAACTTCTCTGGGCATCCGTACTTCCTCAGTAGCTGCCATAGCCCGGTCCTCCCGACTGTATCAAATGCCTTAGTGAAATCGACAAATACCATGTACAGTGGTCGGTCCTGCTCAATGCACTTTTCTTGTAGCTGTCGGAGACAAAATATCATATCCACAGTGCTCCGGTTACCTCTGAAGCCACACTGTGACTCTGGAACTACACCAGGTGTTATGTGAATAGATAGTCTGTTGAGTAGGATCCTGGCTATGGAAAGAAGAGAGATTCCTCTATAGTTCCCACAGTCTGTTCGATCACCTTTCTTGTAGATGGTTACAATGCTGGCATCCTTCCATGCTTGGGGTACAGAACCCTCCTCCCAGGCATTGGTGATTAGTTGGTGCAGTCTGTTGAGCAGATTGTCTCCTCCATGCTTCCATACCTCGGCAGGAATTCCATCACCCCCAGGTGCTTTGCCATCTTTCAGGCTGGCGATTGCTCTAGCCATCTCATCCATGGTTGGAATCTCATCGAGGCATGTTTTGGTAATGCGCTGCTGGATGTTGTTCAGAGCTTCGTGATCTATGTCGCCAGGGACGTTGAGTAGCTTCTGGAAGTGTTCGCTCCATCTTGCCACAACTCTCTTGCTGTCGGAAAAGGTCTCCGTTCCATCTGTTGATTTCAGGTGAACAGCTCCCTTCTTCACGGGTCCCCACACTTCCTTCAGTCCGCTGTAGAAGCCCTTCATGTTGTTTCTGTCTGCAGCTCTCTGCAGCTCCTCTGCCTTCATTTCCCACCAGTCTGACTTCAATGCACGGGTGCATTTTTGTAGCAATCTGCAGGCATCTTTGTATGCTGCAGTGGTGGATCTAGTGTTCCTGGTCTGCAACACTCTCTGGTGGGCTTGGTCTCTTCTGCTCATAAGATTCTGTAGCTCCTGATTGTTGGGGTCGAACCAGTCCTGATGTTTTCTGTCTGGCTTGCCGAGATAAGTTTTAGCTGTGTTGTATACAACCTGCTGCAACGCTGCCCATTCCTCATCTGGTGTTGGGCTTTCCTTCTCCTCCCATTGTGCGAGAGCGCTGTCCATCTCCCGCTTGAAGCTCTCCCTGTGACTGATGGTACTTAATTTTGCTGTGTTGAGCTTTGTCGGTTTATTTGTCCCTTGCCTGTTGTGTTTTTCTCGTATTCTGAATGCCACTTTTGACCTTAGCATCTGGTGATCGGTCCAGCAGTTAGCTCCACGCATGGCTCGAGTACTGTGGATGTCCATCTTATCCCGGCACCTTGTGATGATGAAGTCGATCATATGCCAGTGCCTGGAACGAGGATGCATCCAAGTGGTCTTGCGTTCATCCTTCTGTTTGAACATGGTGTTTGTTACTATCAGTTCGAACTCAGAGCACAAAGCCAGTAGGAGCTCACCATTGGAGTTGCATTTCCCGATTCCATGTTTGCCCATGACCAAGGGCCACTTGTCATTTTCTCTTCCTATCCTTGCATTGAAGTCTCCCATCAGCAGTAGCTTATCCGTGTGAGGGATGTCACTGAGTGTACTTGCCAGCTGGTTGTAGAAGGCCTCCTTGTTATCATCTGGGTTTGTCATTGTTGGAGCGTACACACTGATAATTGTAGCAAAGTTGTCCTTGCTCAAAGGTAGTCTCATCGTCATGATTCTGTCACTTACTGGCCGTGGCATTTCTATCAGCTTTGTGACGATGTCCTTTTTGATAGCAAAGCCCACTCCTGCCTCCCTTCTCTCTCCTTCGGGTTTGCCACTCCAGAAGAAAGAGTATTCCAGGTCATTGAGACTACCAGACTCTGAGAACCTTGTTTCGCATAGGGCGGCAATGTCGATGTTGTATTTTGCCAGTTCCATTGCTACTAGTGCCGTACGTCTTTCTGGTCGGTCAGCTGCTTCTCGGTCGAGAAGAGTCCTGACGTTCCATTGGGCAATTGTCAGTAGTTGTGTTGTGTTGCGTTGTGTTCCTCCTAGCTGATTTTGCTGTCGACGGAAGATGAGCTCGAGCAGCGCGGTCCTTGATAACCCGGGCGACGACCGAGCCGGTATGGTGTTTTGTGCGGTTGTACATTTCATGAAAGCTGCCTGCAAAAGTGTTGAAGTGCTGCTGGCTTTTGCAAGTTACCAGCGGCACTCTCTCGGGGAGCAAATAGAGGTTTCACACCGGCAAGAACATGTCAAGACAGGCGCAAAACTATTTGTCCCTGCAGTGGCTGGTCGGGAGATGTTGGGAGTTCCATACATCAACCGCCCTTAATGCTGCCACAGTGACATGGTTTTCTGTTTAGGGTTTGCTCCCTTAGCCTTCGGTTCTGTCAAGGACCTGAACCACAAGGCAGTGGTTTAGAACTCTGCAAGGCAGGGGCGTCAAACTCCCTGAGGTATTGCTATACCTGCATACCCACAGCTACACACAGCTAAACACAGTTACACACAGCTACACACAGCTTCAAACAGTCTCACACAGCTACACACAGCATTACACAGCCACATAGAGCCAGACACAGCCACACCCAGCCCCACACAGCTACACAGAGCTAGACACAGCCTCATACAGCCCCACCCACAGCCTCATCCAGCTACGCACACCCACGCACAGCCCCACACAGCTACACACAGCTACACACAGCTACACACATACTCACACAGCTACACACAGCTACACACAGCATAATACAGCTACACACAGCTACATACAGCTATACACAGCCTCATACAGCTACACACAGTCCCACACAGCGACACACAGCCTCAAACAGATACACACAGCCTCTCACAGATACACACTGCCTCACACAGCTACACACAGCCTCACACAGCTACACACAGCCCCACACAGCTACATACATCCCCAGACAGCTACGCACAGCCCTCACAGAGCTATACACAACCTCACACAGCTACACACAGTTTCACACAGCTACACACAGCCTCATTCAGCTACACACATCCACACACAGCGACACACAGCCTCACCCAGCTACACACTGCCCCATACAGCTACACACAGCCCCACACAGCTACACACATCCACACAGAGCAAAACCCAGCCTCACCCAGCTACACACTGCCCCACACAGCTACACACAGCCCCACACAGCTACATACAGCCCCACACAGCTACATACAGCCCCACACAGCTACGGGCAGCCTCACACAGCTACTCACCCTCACAGAACCTCCATAATGTGTCAGCCTGTCCTACCTTACCATATTCTCACCAAAGTGCCCTGGCCCATCTCATATTTGTTCACCTTGCCCGTCACACCTTGCAAGCCAGGCCGTACAGGCAGCGTCCGGCTGACGTCTTTAACCTCTCGTTACCTCTACCCACCTGCTACTTTCCCTCATGGACCGGATGCGTCAGTCGAATTGGTAGAGCGCAGCCTTCGCATGTGGAAGGTCGAGAACGTGAAACCCAATCGTGTCAATGACGTACACAAAAATTGTCGCTACCTAGTATGTTGCTCGGCATTACTACGATAGGGCAAGGACTGGGTAGCTCAGTATCAGGATACTGTGACAGAGTGGGAAATTGGGCCATGCTGCCAGTGACCTGGTCTCCCAGTGGGGAAGAACTATAAAGTCGCCATCCGTGTGCACTGTCAGATGTATGTGCCCATCCTGATATGACCTTAGATATTGCTAGAATGTAAAACCCCAACAAATAAATAAACAAATCTTTCCCCAGGCGCTACTTCCCTTCCGAATTCCCCACATGGGGCCCTGTTTAAAGTGACATAGTCTGATGATTTTAGGAGGTTTTCTGCCGTGTTTTAAAAGGATAAATATATTAGGTTACTTGTTAGAATCGACTGTATTACTGTTGGAAGTAAATATTACTAAAATTGGAGACATTTACAGTGAAAACAAATCACGTTAAATTCATTGTAGCATGCTTGTCGAAATTCTGACACCGTAGGCTTCAGCACTTACTAAACGAACCGTATCTAAGTTGGATATGTACGATCGAATCTAGAGCAGTGTTTTTGTTTAGAAAAACTAATGCTTTCATCGGACTGTGCACCTTTAAAACCCCATGCTCGGCAGTTCGGTGAAGCTTTAAAAAGCCCAACATTCATTGGCCGGAGCTCCCTGCTTAGCGGGGCGCTGCCAACGCCATTTTTGATGGAATTGAAATTGAATACCCCTGTATTTCCATTTTATGTGCGTTGGTATTTGTGCTCAGACTTTCATAAGAAGTGTTATTTGCCGAATGAGTGGGCGCTAAAAGCGCAGCGAAATGTTTTCATCCATCTAGCCATTGGGTTGTCCTATGTGAAACCTGTTTTTTGGTTATCGGTGGAAAGGTGTACTATTAATCATTTATCAATCATGCCGACGTGCCAAAGGAAAATAAATAACATCCTAATATTGTGTATATTTCCAACCCATGTTGCTTATCGGAAAGAGTAGCCTATGTGGCGGAAGCAGGTTTCCTCCAAAGAAATATGTCAGAATGACCATATGTTTGAGTTGACGTCAGTAGTATAGTGGGGTTCTTTTCAGCGTAAAATTACGTAATCCTGGCTCTGAGAGAGTCCATTGCACTTGATGACCCCTTCCGAGGGAGTCCATTGACCTTAGATGACCCGTTCTTTCAGGGTGGGGGGGTAGGTTTGACCTTAGATGACCCGTTCTTTCAGGGTGGGGGGGTAGGTTTGACCTTAGATGACCCTTATTTTGTTGTTGGGTGGGTGGTTTTGTCCTTAGATGACTGGTTTGTCCTTAGATGACCTATGATTGTGTGTGTGTGTGCGTGTGTGTGCGCGTGTGTGTGTGCGCGCGTGTGTGTGTGTGAACCGAACCGATGACGTCATTGAGTTTTTTCAGCCTTGGCTACCATCTGTCACCCTGCCCCCCCATCATTCCCCCCCAGCCGACCCAAACGATGACGTCATTGAGTATTTTCATTGTTGGATATCATCAGTCACCCTTCCACCCCACCCCCCCATCATTCCACCCCCCACCTTTTGCCCCCCCCAGCGGACCCAAACGATGACGTCATTGAGTCTTTTCTGTGTTGAATACCATCTGTCACCCCCCATCTTTCCGCCCCCAGCCGACCCAAACGATGACGTCATTGAGCATTTTCTGGGTTTGATACCATCTGCCACCCCGACCCCCCCATCTTTCCGCCCCCAGCCGACCCAAACGATGACGTCATTGAGTCTTTTCTGGGTTGGATATCATCCGCCACCCCCGCCCCCCCATCTTTCCGACCCCCCCATCTTTCCGCCCCCAGCCGACCCAAACGATGACGTCATTGAGCATTTTCTGGGTTGGATATCATCCGACACCCCGGCCCCCCCCGGCCCCCGCCCCCCCATCTTTCCGACCCCCCATCTTTCCGCCCCCAACCGACCCAAACGATGACGTCATTGAGCATTTTCTGGGTTGAATACCATCTGCCACCCCGACCCCCCCATCTTTCCGCCCCCAGCCGACCCAAACGATGACGTCATTGAGCATTTTATGGGTTGGATATCAGCCGCCACCCCGGCCCCCGCCCCCCCATCTTGCCGCCCCACCCGACCCAAACGATGACGTCATTGAACATTTTCTGGGTTGGATAGCATCCGCCGCCCCGCTAAAATAGAATGCTTCCCCACAATCCCTCCCTCCGAAAACTCGAAGCGTGGTAACATCATATCAGTTAGTGAGAGAGATTTGATGAAGTAGCATCAATATTTAAGCGAAGAACAACAGCAATATTTAAGCGAAGAACAACATGGGAAAACATCAGGTATGTTTACTCATATCTTATTTATTTTATTATATATATATATATATTTGATTAATTTATGTTCTTATTTAAATTTAGATATTTTCAAAATAAAAAATATGTTGTAATACATATTTTATGATTTATTTTTACGATAAATGTGGATGATATATATATATATTTGATTAATTGATGTACTTATTTAAATTTATGTTTTTCAAAATAAAAATATGTTATAATAAATATTTTGTATTTAATATATATCTTCTTCATCCCTTCAGCATTTTTCGTGTGACTCGTGTTCGAAGATCTTCAAGACTATTTCAAGTTTGGCGAAGCATCAGCGACTTGCATTCGCCTGCCGTGCAGAGCTTCAATCGCTGGCTTGCATTCACTGTCGTAAAACTTTCCGCTCCCTGTTTGGTCGAAGAAGACATGAGAATAGATGTAAACTTGGGAGAGTTACACCCACTTCTCCCTCTTCTTCTCCTATTTCACAAATTGGGAAAGACGCTTCCACAAGGTCTTCTTGTTATAAGTGTGGAGAATGTGGTGAGGAATATTCATACATGAAGGAACTATTGCACCATATGAAGAAGCATTGCGTTAAATGTTCTCTATGTTCTGTGGCATTTGGAAATAGTCATCATCATCATGCTGTCGGTCGCGATGCGACAAAGACTGCTTTCATTACTTGACTGCCGCTCTCCATTTAGCTCTCTGCTGTGAGAGTTGTGTCCATGAGTCGGTCTTAATGTCTCTCAGCTTCAGGTTTCTCTTGATGGTATCTTTGAACCGGAGACGGGGGCACCCTCTCTTTCTGTAGCCAGAAGACAGTTGAGAATAGAGGATCTGCTTTGGTAGCCTGTCTGATGACATCCTCATGAACATTTCATGAAAGCTGCCTGCAAAAGTGTTGAAAGTGCTGCTGGCTTTTGCAAGTTACCGGCGGCACTCTCTCGGGGAGCAAATAGAGGTTTCACACCGGCAAGAACATGTCAAGACAGGCGCAAAACTATTTGTCCCTGCAGTGGCTGGTCGGGAGATGTTGGGAGTTCCATACATCAACCGCACTTAATGCTGCCACAGTGACATGGTTTTCTGTTTAGGGTTTGCTCCCTTAGCCTTCGGTTCTGTCAAGGACCTGTACCACAAGGCAGTGGTTTAGAACTCTGCAAGGCAGGGGCGTCAAACTCCCTGAGGTATTGCTACCTCAATAAGCATATGCGGTTATATCATGCTGCTTATGCCACAACTCCCACCCCATCTTCTTCTTCTTCTTCTTCGCGTTTCATGAGAACTGTTACTAATGATGATGATGATGATGATTATAAAAAGGAATATTCTGCTGTCGGTGGTGTGGATGATGGTGGTGTGGGTGGTGGAGGTGGTGGTGGTGTGAATGAAAAAACTAACTTTTTTAAAAGACAGAGAGATTCAAGTGGAGTATTCCAACCTGATTCTGTTTCAAAATCTCATTCCGCCATTACTTGCGAAGATTGTGGTAAGCTTTTCGCATCATGGCGTCTTTTGATTTCCCATAGATGGATTCACGCTTCAGAAGGTTCTCAACCGCATCAAGAACCATGGATAACAGATTCAAATATCTCCCCACCTTGGGGAGAAGGAGAGATAATTGACATTCCTTTGCAAGTGGTTTATACAGAAAATCGTGACACTATTCTAGCGCCTCACAATATTGGAAGGGTTAGAGGTATCTATAATTTCCCCATGGCGGATTATACTGGAGATAGTTTGATATTAGAAGAACATATTTGTTGTATTTATGAATTTGAAAAGAATTCATTTAAGATCAATTTTGCTTTTGGTTTAATTTTGAAATCGATTGAAACTGGTGAATATCGTTATTTTACCGCTTATTTTAATTCAACAATATTCAATTTTCCATGCTCTGTTAATAACCTAGGCGATCTAATGAGCTTATTTGATCATATTAGAAAGATTGATGTGGAGCGTTTAATTCAAGCCGTGGGTGAGAACTCCAAATGGCATAAGGTTTACATTACTAATGTCAATTACTATGTTTTTAGAAAATCTCTTGTGATTGGAAGATCCAATTCCATTATTTTTCCAGATTTCATTAAAAAAATAAAATCTATAAATAACTTCCTAGATGCGGAAGGAATTAGTGATTCGAATCTCGGGAAAGAGCAACTATGTTTTTTTCATTGCTTAGCTTATCATACAGAGAGGAATATACATAAGTTGCGGAGTGTAGTTATGAAACTACGCGACAAATGGTTATTTTTCCTCAATCCGGTTTGGAATGAATTCCACAAGAATAAAAAAAGGAGTTTTGCAGGTATGTCATTAGAAGATCTACCAAATTTAGAATCATGCTTTAGTGTTAGTATAAATGTTTACTCTTTGCGAGAAGACGATTCATGCATATCTCTCTACTCCTCTCAATTCTCCTCTCACTCCCTCCCCCTCAATCTTAATCTATTTAATTCACATTTTGGTTATATCTCGAATATGGAGTCGTATGCTTGCAGGAATTGTGATAAACTATTCTCTTTGAAACACAAAGTCATAAGACATGAGAAAGTTTGTGCGAACAGGGTCAGTTTTATATATCCAGGAGGAATGTATTCACCTTCAAAAACTATATTTGAGGAGTTGCGAGATGGTTTGAATATAGATACCGAACTTCACTTGCAAAACTTTCCCTGGTTTGCGGTTTACGATTTTGAATGTCTCCTACCAACCAAAAATATTCATCACCAACAGCAAAGAGAATTAGAAGTTGGTGTTGGTGTAGATGTTGTTGAGAATGGAAATGATGAAGATGAAGATGGTGCTGATGATAATGATGATGATGATGATGAGCAAAGGAAGTTAAAGTGGTGTACAGAGCGCAAACCCATTTGTGTTAGCATTTCTTCAAATGTTCCGGGTTATTTAGAACCTAAATGCATAATTGATGAAAATTTAAATCTCTTGCTTTCTAAGATGGAGATTTACCTGAGTGAGATACAGGAAGCGTTGAAAGCACTATCAAAAACTCGCTGGGAATCTATGCATAAGAAACTAGATGAGTTATGTATTTCCTATAGTCAACCTCTTACTAGCTCCACAGCTTCCTATATTCCAATTGTGAGAGTTAAAGAGGAGAATGAGGTTGTTAATGATATTAATGCTGATGATGATGATGATGATGATGTTGATATTGATGTTGATAATGATGAAGATAATTATTATAACTACACTAATAATTATAACTTCACTAATAATAATAATAATAATGCCAATGAAGAGATGTCTTCCTCTACTGAAGCGAATGATATGGAGTTAGGAGAAAACTCACCTATGAAGAAGAAGTCTGGAGGTGGAGGAGGAGGAGGAGAAACGTCTAAAGCGTTGATGAGGACGTCGCCTTCATCCGATTGCGTTCGGGAACAGTGCGCTGAAAAGATAAGATTGCGAATATTGAATTCCATAGAACGGTTAAAGGAGCGGTTTAACACTTATTGCATCACCCTTCCTTGCCTCGGTTTTAACTCTAGTAGATATGATCTTCCAGCTGTACGATCCGCTTTCCCCAAACACTTCAAACTTGGGAGTGAGTTGAACTATATTGTTAAAAAAGCAAATCAATACAGCGCTATTGTAACCAAAAAGTTCGCATTTTTAGACATCAGTCTTTTTCTTGCTAGCGGGAGTAGTTATTTAAAATTTCTCATCGCTTATTCAGCACCCGATTTCAAGAGTTATCTACCTTATGAGTGGTTAACCGACTTTTCAAAACTTTCTCATCCCGCACTCCCTGAATATGATGCTTTCTATTCTAAACTCAAAAGTGTTAATGTGTTAAAGGAAGAATACCTTGACTGGGAAAGGAAAGGTGATAGCAATTCCGCTTCACCAAAGACTGGTCGCATGAAATATAATGATTTACAATCCATTTGGAAGGAGCGGGGAATGACTTCCTTTCGCGATTTCCTAATTTACTATGCGAATCTAGATACAAAACCATGTGTTACAGCTGTAGAAAATATGTTAGCATTTTATATATCTATGCGAATCGATCCATTGAAAACCGCAATCTCCGCACCAGGAATAGCACGAAGATTGCTATTCCAGTGCGCCAAAGAGAATGAATGCTTCTTTTCAAGTTTTTGTGAGCGAGATGCGGATCTTTATACCAAGATTAAGACTTGCGCTTTTGGAGGACCGAGTATAATCTTTAAAAGATATGCTAAGGTGGGAGAGACGGTTCTACGCAATAATCCTGAGAAACCCTGTCGTTCTATACAAGGTTATGACTCTAATGCGATGTATCTATATTGTCTCTCTCAAAAACTTCCTGTTTTGTGTCCTTTTAGACGAAAGTTAGAAAACAACTTTAAACCTCAGTGTACCTGGAAACATCTTGATATGTATAAATGGATGAATTGGGAATCTCAGACAAATAATATTAGAATTGAGCATAAGATCAACACTGGAAAAGAGTTTCAAATTGGACCCTATTTCGCTGATGGTTACTGTCGAGAAACTCACACCATTTATGAGTTTAATGGGTGTTGGTATCACGGCCATCCACCAAGTGAGTGTTCTTTTCATTCCAACATCCCCTCCTCCATCACCGTCACCACAGAATCAATAGCGAAAGACAAAAAGCAGAAAGAGGCTCATCTTCAGACTTTGGCTAGAGAACAATACATTCGACAGTGTGGATTTAATGTGGTGGTGCTTTATGAATGTGAGTTTAAAAAGCTTTTGCGAGAGAATAACTCCATAGCGCAAGCTGCAAATGAATTTCTCCCACCATTCTACATTAAACATCCCCACAGCGTTTCTCTAGAAACTATCCTGAACGCGATTGAAAGTGGGGAGCTAACAGGTATGGTGGAGGTGGATATTCGCGTTCCCACTGTATGGCCTAAAGGGAAGGAGCAGGAGATCTCTCCTAAGGAATTCTTTTCAGAAATGGCTCCTATATTTTGTAATGTCGACATTCCATTGAATGAGTGGAGTCCCCTTATGCGACAATTTGCATTTAAGAAAGTTTCAAAAGATCCTGTGAATACATGTCGACTTTTGGTGGGTGGAATGCGCGGTGAGCGTATACTTCTAGCTACTAACCTATTACAATTCTATCTTAGTATGGGGCTTCTAGTCACAAAAATTTGGGAGGTTGTTGAGTGGAAATTAGAGTTTTGCTTTAGAGGATTTTGTGATTTTATTACAAACTCAAGTAGGGAATCAGATTCGAATCCTGATTTTCAAATTAAGGGAGAGACAGCAAAGGTTATGGGTAATGCGAGTTACGGAAGTCTCCTGATGGATAAGATGAAGCATACAAATATTTCATATGTGAATTCTATTCAAAAAGCGAAATTAGCTGTTAATTCAAAACTCTTTAAAAATATGACTGAACTAGATGATGATATTTTTGAGATTGAGCAGTGTAAACGATCAATTCGCTTAGACATCCCAGTGCAACTCGGTTTCTTTGTTTTAAATACCGCTAAGTTGGTTCTTTTACAATGGTATTACTGCTTTCTAATTAAATTCATTGATAGAAGCGACTTTGAATTAACCCATTGTGATACGGATAGTTTATATATGTCGATTTCTGGGAAAGATCTCATCGATGTTGTGAAACCGTCAAGAAAGAAAGAGTTTTTGAGTTTGCTTTATGGACATTGTAATGATTATGGTTACTTTAAATGGGAAAACGGTTTCTATTTACCTAGAGATTGTTGTCAGAAACATCGTGAACATGATAAATGTGAGATCGGAATCTTTAAGAAAGAGTATACAGCAACTACTTCATATTGTTTGAATTCTAAAACATATCTACTTATAAAGTCAGTTGATGGTGGGGGAGAGAGTGGAATGAAATCCCATGAAAAGGTGTCTTGTAAATCCATTAATAAAAGATGTTTAATGAAGAATCGTACTTCTGCTGAAGGGTTTAATGCAGATGCGTTATTTAGAAATGAGAGTGGATCGGTTATAAATACAGGATTCAGAGCTCACCACAATTCGGTTTGGACATATAAGGAACGACGAACAGGTTTTACTTTTTTATACATTAAGAGACATGTGCTGAAAAATGGGATAGACACACTTCCATTGGAAATGACGCTCACACCCTGGATAAATTACAACTCCTTTATTATACCTTTAACTAGTTGCTTGTCAAATGATTTCCAGCTGAAACTTGACAAGTTTGGAAAAACCTTTGAATGTTGTTGGCAGTTATTCTATTATGAGAAGGCTCTGTTCCATAGTAGTCCCTCTATTGCTGCTCGCATTATGAGTTCCCATCACACCAAAGCAAAGTTTTTAGCAAGAGAGCTCACATCATCATCATCATCATCATCTTCTTCTTCTTCATCATCATCAATACAAAAAAAAGAGAAAAAAGCATGGAGTGATGTGCGAGAGAGAAAGATGGTTGCAATACTAAACATGAAATTAATGAAAATCAGAAGTAGGATATTGACAGAGTTGAATTCACTCCCCTCAGGGATTACAATTATTCATCCGGGTGATCGCTATGATAAAATGTGGACTGCGGGAATTGGTCACGGAATGTGTGAACTTTCCAATCCTGCAGAGATGAATGGGCGTAATTTCATTGGACGATTTTGGCTTACACTTAAATTTCCACATTCATCGGCATCCCCCTCCACCTCCTCCTCCTCCTCCTCATAATCTTTACCTTTATCAACTTTATTCTAACCTATTCTCCTACTCACACAATGTGAAGCTCACAACCCCTGCACCCCTCATGCGATTAACATCTCTCTCTCTCCTCTCTCATCTAATTATCTCCTTATCCACCATCACCTCCACCACCACCACCACCACCACCACCACCACCTCCACCACCACCACCACCACCACCTCCACCATCATCTACATCCGATTATGTCGATCGTGACAATTGAAGTGGATAATCATTCATTTCAGGGAATGAAATCTCCAGCGACAATAAGTGTGAGCGGAATCACTGGAAGTGGAAAAACTTCATTGATTCATAGGATAATAACTGAACGTCAAACACTATTTGAGCTTCCTGTTCATAAAACACTCTATTGCTATGGGGTGGAACAACCTTTATTTGCAAAAATGGAATCGGAGTTTAAGGATCTTGAATTCATGGAGGGTCTTCCATCAAAAGAAAAGATCTTTGCCTTTTCAGATTTATCCCAACACAATTTGATTATACTAGATGATCTAAATGAAGAAGTTGTAAATAACTTAGGAGCTCAACATCTAGTTAGCAAGTTTAGTCATCATCATGGATGTTCAGTGATTATGGTGAGTCACAATGTATATGAACAAGGTAAATGTTCTCGAACCATTTCTTTGAATCTGCAGTATATGATTATAATGAATAATTCAAGAGACATGCGTCAGATACAGCGAGTCGCTTCACAGACTAATTTGGGGAGATTGTTGTTGGACAGCTATAAAGACGCTGTTGAAACTAAAAGATTTGGTTATCTGTTGATTTGTATGCATCCTCGAGATGTAGTAGATGTTACTGCCTCAATTCGCTTACGTTCAAAAATACACACTAACATCTTTTTAGGAGAGAACTTAATTTCCGATACTCCATAGTGAGAATGATCGTGTGTGTGTGTGTGTGTGTGTGTGTGTGAGAGTAAGTGAAGATGCATGTATGCATGCGTGTGTGAGTCTGAAGAATAGTAGTAGTATTGCACTCGGACAGACAGCATGTCATCACATCGAGTACAACATTGCAAGGATTATATTTTGTTGTTATTGAAGTCACAACCCGAGCAAGCTAAAGCGCTACTGGTGACTGCAAGCTGGAAACAGATCGATTGCATTGCAGAGATTTTACTTGCTCTATCTCGATTATCAGTCTCCAAAGTCACTAATCGTTTATTGAAGAAACATAAGAAACTAATCCATAAACTGATTCATTTGAATAATCGAGCCAAACTACGACTTCTTCAACTCCATCATAAAAAGTTGTATGCTATATTCATTTCAATTAAGCCGAGATTGTTAGACGTTCTATTATGAGGAAATATTTTACAATAACGTATGATACATACCTCCGATATAAGAAGGAGGAGGAGGAAGGGGGTAAAAATAAAAGCGAACCACTCGATTATGAGAATAACCTTCATGACTCGGATGTTGTTGATGGAGGTCGTGGTGGAGGTGGGGATGCTGCTGGCAGTGGAGTTGTTGATGAAGAAGGTGTGAGCAATGATAACAACACAGACAATGAGAAAAAGAAGAAGAAAGAAGAAGAAAGGGCCTCACCTTTGACGCATCCTTCAATCGATTCGAACGGCGTGGAGCGATCTGACAGACGACTGGAGACTCGCAAACGAACAAGTCCTCTTCGTATTTCTTCTCCTCCTCCTCCTCCTCCTCCTGGAATTCCAAGCAAAAACATTTCAAAACGGAGAAATATACAAAGCACGCTAACAAGCAGCGGAAAATCAAGTAACGGTAAAAAGAAGAAGAAGGAGATTCTCAACAAGAAGAGAGACGAGAAAGCTTCTTCTTCCACCTATGCATCTTCCCTTTCACCTGGTGTGACCACTAGACAGCGTAGAAGGCAAACAGTGAATGCGGAATGGCGAAAGTACTTCTCCACCGGAGTCAAGCGTTAACAGAGGAGGAGAATCGCTATCTCCATGAGATTTACTTCACCCCTAGCCATCCCGGGAGTTTATCGGGTGTCAATAGACTTTACACTGAAGTTAAAAAGGAGAAGAAATTTAAAATCTCACTTCGCAAAATACGTGAGTGGTTGAGTGCTCAAGAAACATTTTCAACTTTTAAGAGAGCGTCTCGTAGATATAAACGAGAACGATTAATAGCATCTGATAAACATTATCAATTTGATGTCGATACCCTTTCTATGGTGTTTTATAAAGATCATAATTCAGGATATGGATACATATTAGTGTGTATTGATGTTTTCACCAGGTTTCTAAACACTAGACCATTACTTAATCTTCAAGCATCCACAGTTAAATCAGCTTTCGAAAGCATATTTAAAAGCAATCCACCTCCTCCTAAAAATATTCGCTCTGATCGAGGATCAGAATTCATAGCGAGTGTGGTGCGTAATTATCTAAAGTCGCTAAGCATCAATCATTTTACTACTTTGAATACTGAGACTAAGGCGCATATGGCCGAACGAGTAATTCAATCACTTCGGGCCCGCTTGGCGAGATTATTCAAAGCAAGACATAGTTTCAACTGGATTGACTCATTGCAAGCGATAACCGATGCCTATAATGATAGCGACCACAGCGGAATTGGTACCACTCCTCGAAACGCGTTCTGTGAAAAGAATAGAAATGAACTATGGCACTATCAATATCTCAGAAATGATTCAGCTTCTTCCACCGGTAGAGCTTCTGATTATAATTTCCAAATTAAAGAACGAGTGAAACTCTCCTACTTAACTTCTCCATTTACGCGTCATTATGATGAGAAATGGACAAAGGAGATTTTCACCATAACAGAGCGAAAAGTTAAGCAGGGGTTTGAAAAATATAGTGTTAAGGCTTGGGATAATTCTTCTATTGAAGGTTGGTTTTATCCAGAAGAATTGGCAAAAGGTGGAAGTAAATGAAGATACTTTATTCGAAATTGAATCAATTATTTCTGAAAGTGTTAAGGATAGGAAAAAGTATTCGTTGGTGAAATGGAAGTCATATGACTCCTCTTACAATAGTTGGATCTTAACAAGTGGAATACACAAGTTGGGACTGGAGAAGAAGAAGAAGAAGAAGAAAAAGAAGTAATTAAATAAATGGAAGTATGTATGTATGTATGAAATTCTACGTCCATCTCTCATTTTGAATTAGCGCGTGATAACGACAACATGGTTAACTTTTGCTTGAATTCATTAATGGATGTGAAACGACATTCACATAACACTTGGCATGACTTCACTGTTTCAATCAATCCTCCTATTCATTTGGAACAGGGTGTGGGATGGGCTATATGTCTGCTTCAAATGGATTTTGAAAAAGAAATTGTTTCAGAAAGAATAACTCCATCATTATCTTCATCTCCCCCATCAACAATTCCATCATCATCATCATCATCATCATCATCATCAATAACTCATGTTGTTGATGAAACAACTGTTAAAATAGATGGAGAAAATGAGAAAACGATGAATATTCAACCTACACCCGTTTCATCAAAATATGTGTATGTTTTCTGTAATCTTATTACTCCTGTCACAATAGGCGATTCTTCCCAAGGAATCTTAGCATACGGCTATAAAGGAGCTGAAGTCAGTGAGGGCTTTCATATGACGCTGACCACCCCACTACACCAACCCATCAATACTCAATACTTGAATTCTATAAGGATCTTCATCAGAGACGAGCGAGGAGGAATACCCACGATAAAAGCTAACGTTACTCGTTGTATGATACAAATCACAAGAGACTATGGCCTTAGTACCGCTAGGTACAAGCTCTAACAGTTGGGTAGTGCATTCTAATGATAAGTGCATCACCGCATTCAAAAAACCAAAAATAAGAAATGCGTTTAAAACCATCTCCAGCTTGAAGCGTATAAAGGAAGCCGCTCCCAAAATAGAGATGATTTCACCGGTTAGTCATGTCTTAGATCAGTCCAAAGAGAAACAGGAGAGACTAAACCTAACATCAGAAAGCGTGCTGGGGGAAATCGAACTCAACACTCTTCCATCTAAGTTAGGGAAGGTAAGGAGAAAGAGGAAAAACCAGCAGTCCACTATAAGTAGACTGATGCAAGAGCGCATGCGTCAGTCGTACGGAAGAACAAAGGGGGGGAGAGTTAAAAATAGTGAAGAGAAGAAGAAGAAGAAAAAGAAAAACAAGAAGAAGAAGCGTGAGGAACGTAAATCTAAAACCTCTCCTCCTCTCACTAAGCGAAAAAGAAGGAAATGAGAAAGTGAGTGAGTGAGCGAGTGAGTGAGTGAGTGAGTGAGCGAGTAAGTGAATGAGTGAAAGTATCTGAGTTCACCAACTACATCATCATCATCATCATCATCACAAAATGCAGCAGGAATATCTTCTACAAGATGCCGTGGAAGGATATACCGAGAGACTCGATATCTTTTCCAAACCACGCATGGATGCGGGTATACTCTATTCTGATTATGTTCAAATCCACCTAACCTCCACCCTTTCCAATGAGGGGGCGATTCTATTCAAAGTAGATGGAACAAATGGAGGTTATCTCAATACAAGGAATCTTCAGATGACGGTGGCGATGAAAATTGTTAAATCGGATAATTCTCCAGTGACAATAAGTGATGACGTGAGTCTAACAAACCAACCATTGCATAGCGTTTTCCGTCAAGTCAACGCCACAATCAATAACTCATACATCAACTCTGATGTCGGGGGGCTGTATGCGCATAAAAACTACTATAAAGCTCTTTTCGGAAACACTAAGGGGAAGAATTCTAGTTACGATAGAATGAGAGGTTACTTCCCGGATGATGAAGATAATCTTGCGGTGGTGAGAGCAATTCCCTCAACTGCAGAATCTATGTTCAATGATGGAGTGCTTTCTCGTCATAAACTCACACACAAAGGACAAGTGGCGGAATTTAAAGGACCACTGGGATTGGATTTCATTGATGACTTAGATAAGATTTTAGTCAACGGTTGTGAAATAGTCTTTGAGTTCCAACAACAAAGTGACGCCTTCAGACTTCTATCTCCTACAGAAGGAGCAAACTATAAACTTTTAATTACTAAAATGTACCTGACTGTAAACTATATTCGTATTAGACCAGAAATATTGCTAAGCCATTCAGAGAAGTTTGCTCAGAATTCCGGGCTTAATGCCGCTCAGTTCACTTATCCGCGAACCATGATGAGGTTATTTACAATTCCTGCTGGTGTTAAGTCATGGGAGGCTTCAGGTGTTTTAGGTGATAAAATCCCATATCAACTCGCTTTAACCCTGGTGAATGATGTAGCTTATTCCGGAAGTTACAGTAAAAATCCTTTCAATCTAGAGAATTGTAAAGTAGAGTACGCTTCCTTTGAAATTGATGGGCGAAGTGTTCCAGATAAACCTTTAACACCTAATTTTGCAACAGGAGAAGTGATTGAAGCTTTTCATGCTATGGTTAAAGCTCATAGACATCCGGAATTATGCACATTAACTCCTGTAGAGTTTCAAAAAGGAAGGAGTGTTTTCTGTTTCAATGTGGAAGAATCAACCTATGGAACTGATATGGAGGGTGTTTATCCTATTCTGAAGCGAGGATCTACCAGATTAAACATCTCGTTTAAAGAAGCTTTGATCACCTCCATGGTAGTAATTATTTCGGCACAAGTTATTGGTGATTTCACTATCAGTAAATCAAGGCTTGTAACAGTAAACCAGTGAGATGCTGCATGAGAAAAAAATAGAGAGAGAAAGAGAGAGAGAGAAAGATAGAGCGATAGAGAGATAGAGAGAGAAGTGGGAAAAGAGAAATGGAAATAGCAATAGTATATGCGTCTGCATGATGAAATGTATTGTATCGCATTGTATTGACTTGTATTGTACTGAGTGATATTGCATCCAATTTTACAATGATGTTAACGATGATGTAGTTTAGGAATGTTGCTATGTGTAGAGTTAGAGAAACTGAAGCGAATAAAACCTATAATCAAGGCCTGTGTTCTTGTGTGAGTGAAATTACAAATGTTTTACGATGATTGTTAACGATGATGTAGTTGCTATGATGAACCTATGTGTAGAGTTATTGAAACTGAAGCAAATAAAATCTATAATGAAAGCTTGTATTTTTGTGTATTTCATTCCTTCGTTGAATAGATTAATATTGATAATAGTAATAATAATAATATGCAAACCCTCTCAATGTTTCCTACATCATTCCCACACTCGCTTTGTTCCCGCTTTGAGTTTTGAGTGAGAGATGGTGCTGCTTTCACTCAATAGTCTAGTAATCGGTGGGAGGATTTCATATAAGTCATAGAAAGTATTTACTTTAAAATAAAATAAAATAAAATAATTAAAGGAGCAATTTATATATATATATATATATATATATCATCGAATGCTTCCCTAAGACGTCAATTCCTTCTCCCCTAAATACTAAACCATATCGCAGACTCTCACCAGTCCATAGCAAATACGGGCTCTTGCATGTGCTCACACACACACACACACACCGCGTAAGCGCGCACACATGTGCGCGTCCACACAGAGCGCTTTCATTGGTGTGGTATTATTATTATTATTATTATTTCCTTTCCCTCTTACTATATATGTGAATAGGAAGAGGAATCAGAATAGGATAAACGAATAAATATTTATATATATATATATATAAGGTTGGTTAGTTAGGGGGAAAAGAATCAAAATATTCTAAAAGAAATCCTACACACTACAGCTGCAACTTTCACTACACGTCAATACACAATGTGGAGGAGAGAAATTTAAGAAGGGTCAAGAGAGTGGTCAAAAGAGGTCAAGAGAGAGGTCAATAAGATGGGGGTTATGTTTTAATTTTGAGTTAATTTCCTTCCACTATTAAAACTAAAAGCTTATTTTGTGTCAGTGTATGTGTGCATGCGTGTGTGTATGAGAGTTATTATTATTATTATTATTATTATTATTATCAATCTCTTGAAAATTAAACAAAATATCGACATACCAAATCAAGTGTTGCGGGAACTCGTTCAACTTCTGCAGGTGGTGTCAGTCGTGATGAAGGAGGAGGAGGAGGAGGAGGGGGAGGGGGAGGAGAGGGAGGGGAAGGGGGAGGGAATTTCTCCGACAGTGCGGAAAGCGTCACGCGCAGCTCCAGTGACTGGACGGTCTCGGGATAGGCAGTCACAGAACGTGTGTCACCCACACAACGCGAGGTGAGGTGGGCGGGAATCTCCTCCGATTTCCTTAATGCAGTGGTGGTGGAGGGGATGGAGTTGACAGTGGAGGTGATGGTTGTGTTGGTCATCGGAAGGGTTAGAGGTGAAGGTGGGGGTGGAGGAGGAGGACTTGATGGGCGAGGGTTTACTCCTCTCAGCATCTGTTCTTTTTTGGCTATTTAAAAGTTTGGGAATGAAAGAAAGAGAAATAAAAGAAAATTAAAAAATATATATAGATTTATATATGTGTATATGTGTGTGCGCGCGCGTGTGTGTGTTGTAAATATATATATATAGATTTTATATATGTGTATATGTGAGTGCGCGCGTGTGTGCGTGATTATTGTATTGTTTTTTATTTTTATTGATTTTGATTTGATTGTTTTATAATTTCAACTGATAAGATAAGATTATTTTAGCATATAAGTAAGTGAGTAGGTAAGTAAGTAAGTAAGTACAAAAAGCTCCCACTTTCTAGTGTGTGTGATTATTGTATTGTTTTTTATTGATTTTGATTGTTTTTGATTTGTTTTGATTTGATTGTTTTATAATTTCAACTGATAAGATAAGATTATTTTAGCATATAAGTAAGTGAGTAGGTAAGTAAGTAAGTAAGTAAGTACAAAAAGCTCTCACTTTCTATATCGTCTCCTAGTCGAAAGCGTACACTCTTTTCATGTTTTTTGTTTCGCGTTGCGAGTTTTCTATTAGCGAGAACTGTAATATAGATAAGAACATTTAGCATTTAATGATGATGATGATGATGATGATGGAGAAGCTGAATGCAAGTACAAGAAATATTGTAACCTAGATGAGATCATTTAGTGATTTGATGATGATGATGATGATGATAATGATGAAAATGATGGAAGAAAATAGAAGAAATAAGTTGAGTAAATGCTGAAAGTTAGTGAGTTAGTGAGTGAGTGAGTGAGTGAGCCTGAAATATGTTAAGGATGGATTAGAAGAGTGAAAAAACATTCATACCAGGAGAAATGGTGAAGTTTGGTAGAAAATGTTGAAGACTCGTCACAAATGTTGGTGTCGAACTCAAACGCTCTCTTCGTGTTCGCGTAGAATGAGGCGTGATGTTGGGGTCTGTCTTCTCCTCCTCCTCCTCCTCCTCCTCCTCCTTCACCTCTACCTCCTACCTCCCCTCCAAAGTAGTGGTGTAGGTAGAACTCTCCCCCAATACCTGAAGGGTGTCTCCAAGGAGAACGGCTGTGAATGTAAAAAAAATATATATTATAAATTAGATGGAGTATATATATATATATATATATTTATATATATATACTAGTCATATGATATTGATGACAATGATGATAATGATGATGATGATGATGATGATGATAATAAGGAAGATGAAAATGTTGACATGGATATGAAACCCCACATAAACATGTCCCCCCACATAAACATGAATAGTTGAATATGTGTGACAGTAACAGTTTCTCACCAAAGGTGGAGCCTTGAACCTCATTCACCACTCGATAGCGACAGCAGCGCATTAATACCCGACATCGATTTGGTATTAAGTGGCGAATTCGCCTACAACTTACGCCTGTGGAATAGGAATTAATGGGTGAGTAAGGAGTTAAAGATGAAACTACTCAGTGAAGTCGCTGGACTGTACAGGAACACGCCTGGTCTGGGGCGCTCTTAAGATGGAAGAGAACAAGAGGGAGAACTCGATTGTAGTGAACTGAGGGAGAGTGGCTGATAATGATGTTGATAACAATAATAATAATAATAATAATAATAATGCAGCATTTTATGTTAAGAGTTTTTTCTTCTATTTTTAAAGAATAAAAGTCATTTATTTTTTATTTATATAGTTTTATATATATATATATGTACATATGGATATATATATATTCACCTTTATTTCTTTTTGATTTTCTATAATAGCGCACAAATAGACTGCAGGAAAATAGAAGAAGGGTGCAGCTTGCACCTAGAGCGGACTTTATCGCAATGTCTTCTACTAATAATCCGGCCATATTCCTCCCCATCTCTCCCCCCAAAGATTCCCCAACATCTTTGGTAGCAATAATTATTTGTTGTTTTAGTTTGATTTTCAGCTTCCCATTAAAAGAAATTGTTGATGTTGTTACAGAAGGGGAGGGGGAGGGGGAGAGTGGTGTGGAGGATTCAGGTTGAAATGATGGAGAAGATGATGGTGTTTTCAGCATCATAGTTCTTGTGGATAGCATATCCCCCATCGCTACAGCTTCCATCGTTACATCCTCCATCGTCATTTTCACCGCATCCGCTTCAGTAGTGGTGGTGGAGGAGGAGGAAGAGGTAGTAGTACTAGTAGTGGTAGTAGTAGTAGTAGTAGTTGAGGTAGTAGTAGTAGTAGTCATAGTAGTAGTATCCAATGGTGTTGTTATAGTCGGTGATGGAGGAAGTGGAATTAAAAACGAGATTTTGCCATCAGGGAGGAATGTAGTTAGCGGAGAGGGGAAGTGGGTGGGGCAGTCAGAAATTATGGTGATTTTAACACCTTCAAATGGTAGGGAGTCACAATCAAAAGGAGTTAATTGATTTCTGACTGACATAATTTTAGTAAAGATTTATCGCTAGGAAGAGACAAAAGTTGTGATTCGGTAAACCGGTGGCATACCTTCATCGTTTCGCTGACAAAAGTACAACGACGCCCTCCCACACATCCAACCATCAAAACCCAACAACACCACCAACACCACCACAGAGTCATAGAAGCCATCTCTAAAAAAGAAATAAAAAAAGAATTGGTTGGAGTCATTGTTCAAGTTAGCATTATAAAATTATGCATGAATGTATGTATGTATGTATGTATGGAAGTAT